>JAGDYQ010000136.1:1881348-2041348 GCA_021962125.1 Bulinus truncatus | reverse complement strand
CCATTTTTTGCGTAGTAATTAGTCTCGCATACACAAACGAGAGTTGGACTTTTGACACACTTGGCATTTTGAACACACATCAAAGATGGAATACGACAAGCTGCACCCACTTTTGCTGCCAGCCGACACACGCCGCTGAGTAAAACAACAACATATGTAAATACACACATATTATATGATCTGTTCGCTATAATTATAAATGCAATATTGTTTTTATTTTTAATATGACATTTAATCTTGCTAAAAATGTGGGGGGTCAGCCCCGTAGCAGGGGCCATGCATTCTACAGCAGGGGCCAGGCATTCTACAGCAGGGGCCAGGCATTCTACAGCAAGGGCCATGCATTCTACAGCAGAGGCCATGCATTCTACAGCAGGAGGCCAGGCATTCTACAGAAGGGCGCATGCATTCTACAGCAGGGGGCCAGGCATTCGACAGCAATAGCCATGCATTCTACAGCAGAGGCCATGCATTCTACAGCAGGGGGCCATGCATTCTACAGCAGGGGGCCATGCATTCTACAGCAGGGGGCCATGCATTCTACAGCAGGGGCCATGCTTTCTACAGCAGGGGCCAGGCCAATAGCAGGGGGCAGGAAATAAATGTTACTAAGTAGAGCAAACAAGCAGGGGGGCAGACAAAATGCAAGGGGGCCCCTCGCACGCTACGGGCCTGGGGGTGTACTGTAATAAGTCAACACGACGGTGAGAACCTACTTGTAGTTGAAATACGCCTTGTCGCAGGTACAGATTTTTTCAACGCACTCAGCATGACTGACACACTGGCCTATGTCTTCACAGGGTTTACCAGCAGGTATCACTGAAACAAATAAATACACGCTCAATTTACGTCAAGGGTTTACAAGCAGGGTTTAAACTAGGCAATACATGACAGCTGAAGACGTGGACTAAAGTATGACCATGAAAGGTCTGTGCACCGATCGAATATGTCAGTCAGATGTAGGAAGTACATAGAAGTATAATGAATCAATTAGTCAGTCTATTAATTAATAAACTATTGATTAATGCATAAATCTGATTGGTCTGCTTATCAGACAATTTATACATTAATCGATCAAGCAATAAATTAATAAATCAGTATTTAATCAGTCTTTGACTTAGTATAAATCAATCAATAAATGAGCAATAGATCAAGTGTCAAATCGATCAGTACTCAGTCAGTGAATTAGTTTTAATCAATCAACCAATCGATGGGTCGGTCGAAGAAGTATTGATCAAGTAATAAAATTAAGTACAGATATATCAATAAATCAGACAGATCATCCGTCTGTGTTTCGATCTGTCTCTCACCATCGGTCCTTGATTGACCAATGACATGACTGTGGCTAACACATCTCTAACACATTCAGCAATTATAAAACACGGAATCTAAGTAACGCATAAGCACTTACCTTCTAAACAAACACTAATGTTTGGGTAGTATCCTTGGTTACACTCACACATACCGGAAGCGCCGACCCCACACTCCGCGAAGTCAACGCACTGACCATAGTCTTCACATGGTCGCTGAGGCCAAATGGCTGTGGCACCACAGTGGGAGTGTGTGTGTGGGGGGGGGGGGTAAATGAAAACAATTATCAAAGCTTGCATAAGTTGCAATAAAAATCAGAAATACTTAACAAAGAGGTTAAAGGCTAATAAATGTACCATTATTAAGGCCGTTCAGAAGAGGGTGTTAGGCAAATAAGATATGGGGGTCCTTTTAACATGAGATTAATTAAGGGTTAATATTTGAAAGGATCGCTTTTGATGGTTACACTGTTGGCGTTGGGATTAGTTAGCCTGCACACAAGAACTGTTCGGCTCATATTGATCACAACAGATGTATACAAGATAAAACTAAAAGAATTTTATATTTTATTCACTTTTCTTATCCTTTAACGCGTGCATCAAATACTATAGTGACGACGTTTTGGGAAAAGTATGTGTGGATACATCGAGAGTGTTTGACTTACCCTCCACACAGGTTCCGCCACTGTTGTAGTAGCCAGATCTGCAGTCGCATGTGCCGCCCATGGTCGATGAGCACTCAGAGTTGATGACGCACTGACCGGTACCGAAACAGTTCTCACCGGCTTTATGCTCTGGATGGACATAGAGAAACAATACAATGGGAACCTCCGACGTTGTGATGAGATACTTGATAGAGAGAGAGAGAGAGAGAGAGGGAACATAGTAGTGAGAGGGAGCACGATTGATAATGAGAGGGAACATGATAGTTAGAGGGAACATGATAATTAGAGGGGTCATGACAGTGAGAGGGATCATGATAGCGGGAGGGAACATAATAGTGGGAGGGAACATGACAGCGAGAGGGAACATGATAGTGGTAGGGAACATGACAGCGGGTGGGATCATGATAGCGGGAGGGAACATAATAGTGGGAGGGAACATGACAGCGAGAGGGAACATGATAGTGGTAGGGAACATGACAGCGGGAGGGATCATGATAGCGGGAGGGAACATAATAGTGGGAGGGAACATGATAGCGGGAGGGAACATATTAGTGGGAGGGAATATGACAGCGAGAGGGAACATGATAGTGGGAGGGAACATGACAGCGGGATGGAACATAATAGTGGGAGGGAACATGATAGTGGGAGGGATCATGATAGTGGGAGGGAACATGACAGCTGGAGGGATCTTGATAGTGGGTACTAATGGCTCCACTTGCCCCTCAGTGGGGTACTTGTTAGTTCACAAGACACACAAGACACACAACTCACTTTTAAAGCATGTCCCAGCATCGTTGTAGTACTCGTTGTTACACAGACATAGGCCACTGACGTTGGCAGTGCAATAGGCGTTGGCCACACACTGGTTTGGCCCGGTGCAAGGATTCCCTGCGCTGATGGCTTAAATTGAAAATAAAAAAAAATCGTTCAAGTACAATGTATCAGCAATATGCTACTGTACCATCAACATTTTCAATGAATACACGGCAAGGCTATAGGTACGCATGCAGTGTTATCGTTGTGTAACACACAAAGCTAAATATACTTACTGGTGTTAGGTGGTGTTGGTGTGACATACACTCCATTACAGTAATCTGACAAGGAGAAATAACATACAGGATATACACCACAAATATAGTGAGAAATATAATTATTATTTTTATTTATTTATTTTTACTTTATTGAATCAATTTATTTACTAATATATATTTTTAACGTAACAAATATTTCATCTTATATTTTTTTAATTATACAATAATGCCAAACGAAAGACTTTGATAAATGCAATTTATTTATGTTTGCAAGTTAGTCTTGCCTCGGCTACTGCAGTTTCAGGGGCCCATGCCTTGAGGGGGCCCGTCGGCGACGGTAAACTGCTATAAAGTGTATCAGTGATGGATGGGTGGGTCTTGCAAACATAAATAACGATCCAGTAATTAACTCAGTTATAGTATTGAAAATATCCCAAACATAAATAGTCACTGTTATCACAAGTAGGTCATAAGTAGGTCACAAGTAGGTCACAAGTAGGTCATAAGTAATGCCACAGTGAAGAGAAGGTACTGAGAGTACCGCGGAGACTGTCGCAAGGAGCGGTCATGTGATCATAAAATGGTCCACCACCCTTGCAGTGACGTCATCTACATCCAACCAATCGACATCACCGGACATATTTTTTTCGCAACTCTCTTCAATACATTGAAATAAAATCTAAATTTATAACATTCTAAAAAAGTAAGAAAATCTTCAAAAGAAACCAGTGTTTACATAATGAAGATGATGTCACAACACATTCCTGTGTGTTCATCGGGTCGATCCAAAATTCCTCTTCTGTCTTTAGTCTGTACCCTTCCCCACATGCGCAGAAACCGTTGAGGCAGCTTCCGGTCGGCTCAGTGCAGTTGTCTTTGGTTGCGCAGGCTTCACCTATAAACAATCAACGAAAACCGAGACAATTATTTCCACGTGGATCAAAGTATATCCAATGAATTGTTGCTAAAGTCTAAATACTTCACAATATATGTCAGTAATGCACATTTTATAGAGAATAAATATAGGCCAAATGTTAATTCAGAGGTTGGCAAACTTTTGGAATCACGTGCCACATTGACCGGCAGGTCAAACCAAGAACAGCTGGCTGGAGTGTTTAGGTTCAGGTATCATTGTGTGATAGGGGAATCCCCTTCAATAACATTTCTCTGTTAACATATTAGCACCCATGTCGTCGCATACGGTATCGACGAAAGCCGAGACAATCGACAAAAAAAAAGTCTGTAATCCCCATAACTCTTGAGTAGACTGGAGTTATGCCCCTTCATTTAAGGTCAAAATATAAACAAATAATTGAATTTGACATGTTTACAAAAAATCCACTGACCAATGATGTTGCCCTGAGGGAACGAGCACTTCTGTAGCTCCTCGACATAAGGGAAGTATTTCTGGCACTGACAGATGCCTTGCTGGCAGACTGCCATGACTGACAGACATTTTTCTCCTCCGGTGCAGGACTCTCTCAGGTTGACAGCTGAATGGAAAGAAAGTAACAATTGGTGGATGGTGAACAACAAGGACGAATACAAATAAATAGCAACAAGGATGGACACCTTTACATCTTAGTTTATCATGGCACATAAAGGGTTCGACAGCTGTATGTATATTACAATGGTAAATATGAAATATAGGTAAACATAACAGAATGGTAAACAGTGGTGCTACAAAGTCTAAAAAAGTTTAACACTACACTGTGATAAAAAGTTTAACACTACACTGAGATAAAAAAGTTTAACACTACACTGTGATAAAAAAGTTTAACACTACACTGAGATAACAAAGTTTAACACTACACTGTGATAAAAAAAGTTTAACACTACACTGTGATAAAAAGTTTAACAGTACACTGTGATAAAAAAAGTTTAACACTACACTGATAAAAAGGTTTAACACTACACTGATAAAAAAGTTTAACACTACACTGTGATAAAAAAGGTCACGCCTCACTACACTGTGACACACCTCACTACACATTTTGTATGGAGACCTGCAGATTGTAAAAGACTCACCTTTCTCACAGGTGGACCTAATCCTGTCATAGACGTAGCCCTTGTTACACAGACACACGTAGCCGCTGCACCCGTCTGGCCGGCAGGATGACCGGAGTATCGTGCAGTCGGCATCAGTGGAGCATTTCTCTTTGATGACCGCTGGGGGGGGGATGAGGAGAGGGGAGTATGAGAAATGGTACAGAAGGTGAACACAGACACAACTTGATGGCATTAATTGCAAAGGTAGATAATACATGCGTCACATTGTCTTTAAGTTTGATTTTGGCCAGTCTAAGTCTCTTGGCTTATCAGCCAGTTATTGTATGTATGAAGTCTATGTGTTATTGTATGTATGGAGTCTATGTTTTATTATATGTATGAAGTCTATGTGTTATTGTATATATGAAGTCTATGTGTTACTGTACGAATGAAGTCTATGTGTTATTGTATATATGAAGTCTATGTGTTACTGTACGAATGAAGTCTATGTGTTATTGTATGTATGAAGTCTATGTGTTACTGTATGTATGAAGTCTATGTGTTATTGTATGTATGAAGTCTATGTGATTTTGTAATTATGAAGTCTATGTGTTATTGTATGTATGAAGTCAATGTGTTATTGTATGTATGAAGTCTATGTGTTATTGTATGTATGAAGTCAATGTGTTATTGTATGTATGAAGTCAATGTGTTATTGTATGTATGAAGTCTATGTGTTATTGTATGTATGAAGTCAATGTGTTATTGTATGTATGAAGTCAATGTGTTATTGTATATATGAAGTCTATGTGTTACTGTACGAATGAAGTCTATGTGTTATTGTATGTATGAAGTCTATGTGTTACTGTAGGTATGAAGTCTATGTGTTATTGTATGTATGAAGTTTATGTGTTATTGTATTTATGAACTCTATGTGATTTTGTATGTATGAAGTCTATGTGTTATTGTATGTATGAAGTCTATGTGATTTTGTAATTATGAAGTCTATGTGGTATTGTAACTATGTTTAAACATTTGTTAAAATTAAGTCTGTAAGTCTGTCTTTCATTCTGTCTGCTTGCTGCTAACCTATTTGAACGAGTCAATCTGTCTGTTATCATCAAAATAATATCAAAGTCTTTTTTTAACAACGCTACGATATTTTGGTCAGTTTTATAATTTGCACTGATTACCGGCATCACTGTATCGCGCCAAGTTGGTCCAAATGAAGAGGTAACACACAATCTGAAAATAACGGCAATAAATGGAAAACTCTGTACACATAAAACAGATTTAAAGCCATCACATTTAGTTAGAAATTATTTGAACTATATATTGATATTAAAGGTTAGTGTAAGAAATACACATGGCCTGGTAAAATGTTATGGTTAAATAAATGTTTACGAAGGGGAATACAATAGTATACATCGCCTCCCTTTTCTTCCTGCTCCACGTGTCCAATAGCGAGAATTTAGTATCTTGAACTGACGGACAGAATGCTGGGGTAAGGGGGGGTAATTCAAAGGACAACGTTACGTTGCGGGATTGTTGTCATAAATGAGTAACTTGTTGCGGGATTGTTGTCATAAATGAGTAACTTGTTGCGGGAATGTTGTCATACGTGAGTAACTTGTTGCAGGAATGTTGTCATAAATGGGTAACTTGTTGCGGGATTGTTGTCATAAATGAGTAACTTTTTGCGGGATTGTTGTCATAAATGAGTAACTTTTTGCGGAAATGTTGTCATAAATGGGTAACTTGTTGCGGGATTGTTGTCATAAATAAGTAACTTTTTGCGGGAATGTTGTCATAAATGAGTAACTTTTTTCGGGAATGTTGTCATAAATGAGTAACTTTTTGCGGGATTGTTGTCATAAATAAGTAACTTGTTGCGGGATTGTTGTCATAAATAAGTAACTCGTTGCGGGATTGTTGTCATAAATGAGTAACTTGTTGCGGGAATGTTGTCATAAATGAGTAACTTGTTGCGGGAATGTTGTCATAAATGAGTAACTTTTTGCGGGATTGTTGTCATAAATGAGTAACTTTTTGCGGGATTGTTGTCATAAATGAGTAACTTTTTGCGGGAATGTTGTCATAAATGAGTAACTTTTTGCGGGATTGTTGTCATAAATGAGTAACTTGTTGCGGGAATGTTGTCATAAATGAGTAACTTTTTGCGGGATTGTTGTCATAAATGAGTAACTTTTTGCGGGAATGTTGTCATAAATGAGTAACTTTTTGCGGGAATGTTGTCATAAATGAGTAACTTTTTGCGGGAATGTTGTCATAAATGAGTAACTTTTTGCGGGAATGTTGTCATAAATGAGTAACTTTTTGCGGGAATGTTGTCATAAATGAGTAATTTTTTGCGGGAATGTTGTCATAAATGAGTAACTTTTTTCGGGAATGTTGTCATAAATGAGTAACTTTTTGCGGGAATGTTGTCATAAATGAGTAACTTTTTGCGGGAATGTTGTCATAAATGAGTAACTTGTTGCGGGAATGTTGTCATACGTGAGTAACTTGTTGCAGGAATGTTGTCATAAATGGGTAACTTGTTGCGGGATTGTTGTCATAAATGAGTAACTTTTTGCGGGATTGTTGTCATAAATGAGTAACTTTTTGCGGAAATGTTGTCATAAATGGGTAACTTGTTGCGGGATTGTTGTCATAAATAAGTAACTTTTTGCGGGAATGTTGTCATAAATGAGTAACTTTTTTCGGGAGTGTTGTCATAAATGAGTAACTTTTTGCGGGATTGTTGTCATAAATAAGTAACTTGTTGCGGGATTGTTGTCATAAATAAGTAACTCGTTGCGGGATTGTTGTCATAAATGAGTAACTTGTTGCGGGAATGTTGTCATAAATGAGTAACTTTTTGCGGGATTGTTGTCATAAATGAGTAACTTTTTGCGGGATTGTTGTCATAAATGAGTAACTTTTTGCGGGAATGTTGTCATAAATGAGTAACTTTTTGCGGGATTGTTGTCATAAATGAGTAACTTTTTGCGGGAATGTTGTCATAAATGGGTAACTTGTTGCGGGATTGTTGTCATAAATGAGTAACTTTTTGCGGGAATGTTGTCATAAATGAGTAACTTTTTGCGGAAATGTTGTCATAAATGGGTAACTTGTTGCGGGATTGTTGTCATAAATAAGTAACTTTTTGCGGGAATGTTGTCATAAATGAGTAACTTTTTTCGGGAATGTTGTCATAAATGAGTAACTTGTTGCGGGATTGTTGTCATAAATAAGTAACTTGTTGCGGGAATGTTGTCATAAATGAGTAACTTGTTGCGGGAATGTTGTCATAAATGAGTAACTTTTTGCGGGATTGTTGTCATAAATGAGTAACTTTTTGCGGGATTGTTGTCATAAATGAGTAACTTTTTGCGGGAATGTTGTCATAAATGAGTAACTTTTTGCGGGATTGTTGTCATAAATGAGTAACTTCTTGCGGGAATGTTGTCATAAATGAGTAACTTTTTGCGGGATTGTTGTCATAAATGAGTAACTTTTTGCGGGAATGTTGTCATAAATGAGTAACTTTTTGCGGGAATGTTGTCATAAATGAGTAACTTTTTGCGGGAATGTTGTCATAAATGAGTAACTTTTTGCGGGAATGTTGTCATAAATGAGTAACTTTTTGCGGGAATGTTGTCATAAATGAGTAATTTTTTGCGGGAATGTTGTCATAAATGAGTAACTTTTTTCGGGAATGTTGTCATAAATGAGTAACTTTTTGCGGGAATGTTGTCATAAATGAGTAACTTTTTGCGGGAATGTTGTCATAAATGAGTAACTTGTTGCCGGAATGTTGTCATAAATGAGTAACTTGTTTCGGGAATGTTGTCATAAATGAGTAACTTTTTGCGGGAATGTTGTCATAAATGAGTAACTTTTTGCGGGAATGTTGTCATAAATGAGTAACTTTTTGCGGGAATGTTGTCATAAATGAGTAACTTGTTGCAGGAATGTTGTCATAAATGGGTAACTTGTTGCGGGATTGTTGTCATAAATGAGTAACTTTTTGCGGGAATGTTGTCATAAATGAGTAACTTTTTGCGGAAATGTTGTCATAAATGGGTAACTTGTTGCGGGATTGTTGTCATAAATAAGTAACTTTTTGCGGGAATGTTGTCATAAATGAGTAACTTTTTTCGGGAATGTTGTCATAAATGAGTAACTTTTTGCGGGATTGTTGTCATAAATAAGTAACTTGTTGCGGGATTGTTGTCATAAATAAGTAACTTGTTGCGGGAATGTTGTCATAAATGAGTAACTTGTTGCAGGAATGTTGTCATAAATGGGTAACTTGTTGCGGGATTGTTGTCATAAATGAGTAACTTTTTGCGGGATTGTTGTCATAAATGAGTAACTTTTTGCGGAAATGTTGTCATAAATGGGTAACTTGTTGCGGGATTGTTGTCATAAATGAGTAACTTTTTGCGGGATTGTTGTCATAAATGAGTAACTTTTTGCGGAAATGTTGTCATAAATGGGTAACTTGTTGCGGGATTGTTGTCATAAATAAGTAACTTTTTGCGGGAATGTTGTCATAAATGAGTAACTTTTTTCGGGAATGTTGTCATAAATGAGTAACTTGTTGCAGGAATGTTGTCATAAATAAGTAACTTTTTGCGGGATTGTTGTCATAAATGAGTAACTTTTTGCGGGAATGTTGTCATAAATGAGTAACTTTTTGCGGGAATGTTGTCATAAATGAGTAACTTTTTGCGGGAATGTTGTCATAAATGAGTAACTTTTTGCGGGAATGTTGTCATAAATAAGTAACTTTTTGCGGGATTGTTGTCATAAATGAGTAACTTTTTGCGGGAATGTTGTCATAAATGAGTAACTTTTTGCGGGAATGTTGTCATAAATGAGTAACTTTTTGCGGGAATGTTGTCATAAATGAGTAACTTATTGCGGGAATGTTGTCATAAATGAGTAACTTTTTGCGGGAATGTTGTCATAAATGAGTAACTTCTTGCGGGAATGTTGTCATAAATGAGTAAGTTTTTGCGGGAATGTTGTCATAAATAATAACTTTTTGAGGGAATGTTGTCATAAATGAGTAACTTTTTGCGGGAATGTTGTCATAAATGAGTAACTTGTTGCGGGAATGTTGTCATAAATGAGTAATTTTTTGCGGGAATGTTGTCATAAATGAGTAACTTTTTGCGGGAAGGTTGTCATAAATGAGTAACTTGTTGCGGGAATGTTGTCATAAATGAGTAACTTTTTGCGGGAATGTTGTCATAAATGAGTAACTTTTTGCGGGAATGTTGTCATAAATGAGTAACTTTTTGCGGGAATGTTGTCATAAATGAGTAACTTTTTGCGGGAATGTTGTCATAAATGAGTAACTTTTTGCGGGAATGTTGTCATAAATGAGTAACTTTTTGCGGGATTGTTGTCATAAATGAGTAACTTGTTGCGGGAATGTTGTCATAAATGAGTAACTTTTTTCGGGAATGTTGTCATAAATGAGTAACTTTTTTCGGGAATGTTGTCATAAATGAGTAACTTTTTGCGGGAATGTTGTCATAAATGAGTAACTTTTTGCGGGAATGTTGTCATAAATGAGTAACTTTTTGCGGGAATGTTGTCATAAATGAGTAACTTTTTGCGGGATTGTTGTCATAAATGAGTAACTTTTTGCGGAAATGTTGTCATAAATGGGTAACTTGTTGCGGGATTGTTGTCATAAATAAGTAACTTTTTGCGGGAATGTTGTCATAAATGAGTAACTTTTTTCGGGAATGTTGTCATAAATGAGTAACTTGTTGCAGGAATGTTGTCATAAATAAGTAACTTTTTGCGGGATTGTTGTCATAAATGAGTAACTTTTTGCGGGAATGTTGTCATAAATGAGTAACTTTTTGCGGGAATGTTGTCATAAATGAGTAACTTTTTGCGGGAATGTTGTCATAAATGAGTAACTTTTTGCGGGAATGTTGTCATAAATGAGTAACTTTTTGCGGGATTGTTGTCATAAATGAGTAACTTTTTGCGGGAATGTTGTCATAAATGAGTAACTTTTTGCGGGAATGTTGTCATAAATGAGTAACTTTTTGCGGGAATGTTGTCATAAATGAGTAACTTATTGCGGGAATGTTGTCATAAATGAGTAACTTTTTGCGGGAATGTTGTCATAAATGAGTAACTTCTTGCGGGAATGTTGTCATAAATGAGTAAGTTTTTGCGGGAATGTTGTCATAAATAATAACTTTTTGAGGGAATGTTGTCATAAATGAGTAACTTTTTGCGGGAATGTTGTCATAAATGAGTAACTTGTTGCGGGAATGTTGTCATAAATGAGTAATTTTTTGCGGGAATGTTGTCATAAATGAGTAACTTTTTGCGGGAAGGTTGTCATAAATGAGTAACTTGTTGCGGGAATGTTGTCATAAATGAGTAACTTTTTGCGGGAATGTTGTCATAAATGAGTAACTTTTTGCGGGAATGTTGTCATAAATGAGTAACTTTTTGCGGGAATGTTGTCATAAATGAGTAACTTTTTGCGGGAATGTTGTCATAAATGAGTAACTTTTTGCGGGAATGTTGTCATAAATGAGTAACTTTTTGCGGGATTGTTGTCATAAATGAGTAACTTGTTGCGGGAATGTTGTCATAAATGAGTAACTTTTTTCGGGAATGTTGTCATAAATGAGTAACTTTTTTCGGGAATGTTGTCATAAATGAGTAACTTTTTGCGGGAATGTTGTCATAAATGAGTAACTTTTTGCGGGAATGTTGTCATAAATGAGTAACTTTTTGCGGGAATGTTGTCATAAATGAGTAACTTTTTGCGGGATTGTTGTCATGAATAAGTAACTTGTTGCGGGAATGTTGTCATAAATGATTGTATTAGACAATTATTGCTGAATGTATTAAACAATTATTGCTGACTGTATTAAACAATTATTACTGACTGTATTGAACAAAGGAAACAAAATTCAAACTTCTGGTATCCCAACTCTCTCGGGAAAAAGCTGTTATATCAGAATCATATTTGTTTGTGAGTGAATGGCTTTGATAATACTTCGTGTTGTGGTCACTTATAGAGGAGAGCTGTGTGTGTAGCTGACCACACATGTCCAAGTGGGTAATGTTGACCAGTTTCTGCACTGGCCTTGTGGCCAACACATTGATAGAAAGTGAAAACGAATTTTTGTCCTCTCATCTTTTCTCTCTCGTGTAGTTAAACTTATTAAAGTTCGTAACAACAGACATGAAAAAATCAAATAGCTTTAATGTCAACTCACAACTCTGTTTTTACGAAGGGCAGTAAAACTTCGCTATAACGAGATTGAACCTGTGTCATGGCCGTCTAAAGAGCTGTATGAACCATTGGGCACATCATAATTGTATGACCCCCCCCCCCCCAACTACATCTACTTGATAGAAAGAAAAATAAAAGGTCATTTAGAAACGGGGCTGCTATACCGAGTGCCGGCCTTGCTATGAGTGGCTGTAAAATATGAACATGTCAGCAAGGCAGCGACACCGCCCACCATTGTTGTATGTGTCACCATGACAACAAAAGTTCACATTCAGGCATGACCACATTCCAACATTGTGATTTATGAGTTGTGTTTTTTGTGTACATAGAATAAACACAGACAGTGGCGTTACATGGGTATTTAATATCTGGGGGCTCAGATTATGTGGGGACACCGACAGCCGTAGATTTGATAGACATAGAACTGGTATAGACCTGAGTATTGTGTGTGTGGGGAAGGGGGGGGACCTATGCCCAGACAGGCCGGTCAGTATACCGCTCCTTAAACAAAGCTACTGTCTTCGGACGGTCACCTAAAAAAGTGGTAAGGGGCGAGACATTGTGCAGATATAGTACACAGGACTAAGTTCTGTTAAGCTAGCCTGAGCTAGGTGACTAAACAATCTTCTTTCTCTGCCTCCCCCCACAGGACTAAGTTCTGTTACAGCTAGCCTGAGCTAGGTGACTAAATACTCTTCTATCTCTGCCTCCACCCACAGGACTAAGTTCTGTTACAGCTAGGTGACTAAACAATCTTCTATCTCTGCCTCCACCCACAGGACTAAGTTCTGTTACAGCTAGGTGACTAAACAATCTTCTATCTCTGCCACCCCCCACAGGACTAAGTTCTGTTACAGCTAGGTGACTAAACAATCTTCTATCTCTGCCACCCCCACAGGACTAAGTTCTGTTACAGCTAGGTGACTAAACAATCTTCTATCTCTGCCACCCCCCACAGGACTAAGTTCTGTTACAGCTAGGTGACTAAACAATCTTCTATCTCTGCCACCCCCACAGGACTAAGTTCTGTTACAGCTAGGTGACTAAACAATCTTCTATCTCTGCCACCCCCACAGGACTAAGTTCTGTTACAGCTAGGTGACTAAACAATCTTCTATCTCTGCCTCCACCCACAGGACTAAGTTCTGTTACAGCTAGGTGACTAAACAATCTTCTATCTCTGCCACCCCCACAGGACTAAGTTCTGTTACAGCTAGGTGACTAAACAATCTTCTATCTCTGCCACCCCCACAGGACTAAGTTCTGTTACAGCTAGGTGACTAAACAATCTTCTATCTCTGCCACCCCCACAGGACTAAGTTCTGTTACAGCTAGGTGACTAAACAATCTTCTATCTCTGCCTCCACCCACAGGACTAAGTTCTGTTACAGCTAGGTGACTAAACAATCTTCTATCTCTGCCACCCCCACAGGACTAAGTTCTGTTACAGCTAGGTGACTAAACAATCTTCTATCTCTGCCACCCCCACAGGACTAAGTTCTGTTACAGCTAGGTGACTAAACAATCTTCTATCTCTGCCACCCCCACAGGACTAAGTTCTGTTACAGCTAGGTGACTAAACAATCTTCTATCTCTGCCACCCCCACAGGACTAAGTTCTGTTACAGCTAGGTGACTAAACAATCTTCTATCTCTGCCACCCCCACAGGACTAAGTTCTGTTACAGCTAGGTGACTAAACAATCTTCTATCTCTGCCACCCCCACAGGACTAAGTTCTGTTACAGCTAGGTGACTAAACAATCTTCTATCTCTGCCTCCACCCACAGGACTAAGTTCTGTTACAGCTAGGTGACTAAACAATCTTCTATCTCTGCCACCCCCACAGGACTAAGTTCTGTTACAGCTAGGTGACTAAACAATCTTCTATCTCTGCCACCCCCACAGGACTAAGTTCTGTTACAGCTAGGTGACTAAACAATCTTCTATCTCTGCCACCCCCACAGGACTAAGTTCTGTTACAGCTAGGTGACTAAACAATCTTCTATCTCTGCCACCCCCACAGGACTAAGTTCTGTTACAGCTAGGTGACTAAACAATCTTCTATCTCTGCCACCCCCACAGGACTAAGTTCTGTTACAGCTAGGTGACTAAACAATCTTCTATCTCTGCCACCCCCACAGGACTAAGTTCTGTTACAGCTAGGTGACTAAACAATCTTCTATCTCTGCCTCCACCCACAGGACTAAGTTCTGTTACAGCTAGGTGACTAAACAATCTTCTATCTCTGCCACCCCCACAGGACTAAGTTCTGTTACAGCTAGGTGACTAAACAATCTTCTATCTCTGCCACCCCCACAGGACTAAGTTCTGTTACAGCTAGGTGACTAAACAATCTTCTATCTCTGCCACCCCCACAGGACTAAGTTCTGTTACAGCTAGGTGACTAAACAATCTTCTATCTCTGCCACCCCCACAGGACTAAGTTCTGTTACAGCTAGGTGACTAAACAATCTTCTATCTCTGCCACCCCCACAGGACTAAGTTCTGTTACAGCTAGGTGACTAAACAATCTTCTATCTCTGCCACCCCCACAGGACTAAGTTCTGTTACAGCTAGGTGACTAAACAATCTTCTATCTCTGCCTCCACCCACAGGACTAAGTTCTGTTACAGCTAGGTGACTAAACAATCTTCTATCTCTGCCACCCCCACAGGACTAAGTTCTGTTACAGCTAGGTGACTAAACAATCTTCTATCTCTGCCTCCACCCACAGGACTAAGTTCTGTTACAGCTAGGTGACTAAACAATCTTCTATCTCTGCCACCCCCACAGGACTAAGTTCTGTTACAGCTAGGTGACTAAACAATCTTCTATCTCTGCCACCCCCACAGGACTAAGTTCTGTTACAGCTAGGTGACTAAACAATCTTCTATCTCTGCCACCCCCACAGGACTAAGTTCTGTTACAGCTAGGTGACTAAACAATCTTCTATCTCTGCCTCCACCCACAGGACTAAGTTCTGTTACAGCTAGGTGACTAAACAATCTTCTATCTCTGCCACCCACCCCCATCCCCTTCGCCTAAGGTGTCCAGACACCACCCACTGAGATCAACAGGTAGTGCTCTTATTTTGTTTTATCTCCTAAAGATTTTAGAAATATTTTAAAACCATATGTTCATATCAATGCGAACGATATTTTCACAGAGTGAGTTCAAGATAGCACTCAATCTAGGGTGATGCCCGGAACAGGTCGACCCTGGTTAACGCCCCTGTAGTATTCACCCCCCTCCCCGGCTATGACCCTTGACCCCACTACGTCTGAAATGAAAACAACAGCGGTAGAGACCAGACTGGCGCCGTAACAGGCAAAACAAAAACATTTTTTTTTAAAACCCAACCCATGTTAAAACCCAACCCATGTTAAAACCCAACCCATGTTAAAACCCAACCCATGTTAAACCCAACCCATGTTAAAACCCAACCCATGTTAAAACCCAACCCATGTTAAAACCCAACCCATGTTAACTTCTACAATTAATTTCCAACGGCTAAGAAACTACAGAAATACAAGACTACAAGTTATAAAAAAAACAGCAACACAGTCCAGATTTAGCATGTTTACATAACAATGCTACATCACACCAACTTATGAATGGCAACAACACAGTTCATATTTAGCATGTTTACATAACAATGCTACATCACACCTCTACTTAAAATAAGCCATAGGCTATTAGCTCATATTGAAAGAAAGTAGAAAAAAATGACAAATTCCACCCTGTCATAGCTAAGATCAACAAATGTCATCAGTTTAAAAATCCACCCTGTCGTAGCTAAGATCAACAAATGTCATCAGTTTAAAAATCCACCCTGTCGTAGCTAAGATCAACAAATGTCATCAGTCTAAAAATCCACCCTGTCGTAGCTAAGATCAACAAATGTCATCAGTTTAAAAATCCACCCTGTCGTAGCTAAGATCAACAAATGTCATCCGTTTAAAAATCGTGCAATTGTTATAAAATAAATAAATCTCTTTTATAGGTCCCTAATTTCTGCAGAAAATGGAAGTCCTTGTGATAGTGCAATTCTGTCTTTTTCTGCAGAAAATGGAAGTCCTTGTGATAGTGCAATTCTGTCTTTTTCTGCAGAAAATGGAAGTCCTTGTGATTGTGCAATTCTGTCTATTTCTGCATCCAGCAATCCTGGGCCCCCTATCAATAACGGGGACTCTCTTTCTCTCGTACCCAGCAATAAAAAATATCAAATGAAGAAAAAATTGAAAGCGACGGGGTCACATTAAACTTGGAACACCCGACCCTCACTACTGCCCTGTTAATACAAATTCGAATCACTGTCAGGATTGTTTATTTTATTTGAATTGTTTGTTTTTTGTTTACACGTTTTTCTCTCCCATTTTTTGAATCTCTTTACTCAGAGCGAGGCCGAGGATAAAATGGATCAGGTCAGACCATAAACAGATTGGGCCGACTACATTTCAACTGGGCCCCTTGTCAGATGTTAACAAGGCTATATTATAACTCATTTTTTTCCCCGATCGGACCCATTACATCGTAAAACCGGCCGTGTAGATGCAAATACCTTCGTCAATATTCCGACCGTAACAGGTTCATGATTGTCTCCATGGCTAAAGCTACATCGAGTTACTGTCATACATGTTTATTGCACACAAAGGGACATAACCTTACTGTTATACTAGAGTTGTGGGGATTGTCTACATCGAGTTACTGTCATACATGTTTGTTGCACACAAAGGGACGTAACCTTATTGTTATACAGAGTTGTGTGGATTGTCTTGCTGTTCACGTGAAATCAGGCGTAAAAGTCACCTAAACAGCTATGCCGGCCAGTCGGGATGAAACATTGTTGACCTTAGCTGACCTATTGACCTCCATAGCCTAAGATGAACATCTACGATTGTAACAATTTTGAAAGTTGAACAACGTGAGAGATGGATGCCATTGGTTCATTAGATATTATTCAACACTGACAAGTAGAGATGGATGCCATTGGTTCATTAGATATTATTCAACACTGACAAGTAGAGATGGATGCCATTGGTTCATTAGATATTATACAACACTGACAAGTAGAGATGGATGCCATTAGTTCATTAGAGTATTATTCAACACTGACAAGAAGAGATGGATGCCATTGTTTCATTAGATATTATACAACACTGACAGGGAGAGATGGATGCCATTGCTTCATTAGATATTATTCAACACTGACTAGTTAGCTAATAATTCTGTCAAACAAGAATTGACAGTAGTTCTCACACTTTACACTTCGTGACCCACCTGCAAAGTAAATCTATGAAACTAAAGAGAATAACAGAGTCATTACTTGAATAGAGCCCCCCATCCCCCATTTTTTTTACTTTTCAGTTGTACAGACTGTTAATTGTATAGCATATAGAGAAATAGAGATGTAATTGTATAGCATATACAGAAATAGAGCTGTAATTGTATAGCATATACAGAAATAGAGATGTAATTGTATAGCATGTAGAGAAATAGAGATGTAATTGTATAGCATATACAGAAATAGAGATGTAATTGTATAGCATGTAGAGAAATAGAGATGTAATTGTATAGCATATACAGAAATAGAGATGTAATTGTATAGCATATAGAGAAATAGAGATGTAATTGTATAGCATATACAGAAATAGAGATGTAATTGTATAGCATATAGAGAAATAGAGATGTAATTGTATAGCAT
The DNA here is from genome assembly GCA_021962125.1 of Bulinus truncatus. Classification (NCBI taxonomy): domain Eukaryota; kingdom Metazoa; phylum Mollusca; class Gastropoda; family Planorbidae; genus Bulinus; species Bulinus truncatus. The sequence goes on along the minus strand of JAGDYQ010000136.1, from coordinate 2,023,358 downwards.
ATACAGAAGTAGAGATGTAATTGTATAGCATATAGAGAAAAAGAGATGTAATTGTATAGCATATAGAGCAATAGAGATGTAATTGTATAGCATATAGAGAAATAGAGATGTAATTGTATAGCATATACAGAAATAGAGATGTAATTGTATAGCATATAGAGAAATAGAGATGTAATTGTATAGCATATACAGAAATAGAGATGTAATTGTATAGCATATAGAGAAATAGAGATGTAATTGTATAGCATATACAGAAATAGAGATGTAATTGTATAGCATATAGAGAAAAAGAGATGTAATTGTATAGCATATAGAGCAATAGAGATGTAATTGTATAGCATATAGAGAAATAGAGATGTAATTGTATAGCATATACAGAAATAGAGATGTAATTGTATAGCATATAGAGAAATAGAGATGTAATTGTATAGCATATACAGAAATAGAGATGTAATTGTATAACATATAGAGAAAAAGAGATGTAATTGTATAGCATATAGAGCAATAGAGATGTAATTGTATAGCATATAGAGAAATAGAGATGCAATTGTATAGCATATACAGAAATAGAGATGTAATTGTATAGCATATAGAGCAATAGAGATGTAATTGTATAGCATATAGAGAAATAGAGATGTAATTGTATAGCATATAGAGAAAAAGAGATGTAATTGCATAGCATATAGAGCAATAGAGATGTAATTGTATAGCATATAGAGAAATAGAGATGTAATTGTATAGCATATAGAGAAATAGAGATGTAATTGTATAGCATATAGAGAAATAGAGATGTAATTGTATAGCATATACAGAAATAGAGATGTAATTGTATAACATATACAGAAAAAGAGATGTAATTGTATAGCATATAGAGCAATAGAGATGTAATTGTATAGCATATAGAGAAATAGAGATGTAATTGTATAGCATATACAGAAATAGAGATGTAATTGTATAGCATATAGAGCAATAGAGATGTAATTGTATAGCATATAGAGCAATAGAGATGTAATTGTATAGCATATAGAGAAATAGAGATGTAATTGTATAGCATATAGAGAAATAGAGATGTAATTGTATAGCTGTGGAGATCGGACCCCCCCCCTCCACCACAGTACCCCATATTATGTTCCCCCCTCCACCACAATACCCCATATTACGTCCCTTTCATTCCCCACCCTTAAGCACAGTTAAAGTGACCGAAATCAAAGCCCTATTGTCAGGCTTTGATGTCCGTAACGCCCCGCCCCCTATTCTTCTCCCGAAATCAAAGCACCACTGGACTCTGGTCAAACCTCGGAGTCAGGCTTTGATGTGCGTAACGCCCCGCCCCCTATTCTTCTCCCGAAATCAAAGCACCACTGGACTCAGGTAAAATCTCAGAGTCAGGCTTTGATGTCTGAAACACCCGTCCCCCCCCATCCCCACCCACCAGATCGGGGACCAGAAGTTTGAAGTTAGTTTTAGTTAGTTTAGTGTTGGATTAGAGTTTGTATGAGACAGTCGTGCAGTCACGAGTAGTCTAAATAAAGTTCAGTTATTTTTATACTTTACACTAATAAGTGTTGACTCATCTGTTGGCTTATCTGTTTATGTGAATGTGTTCTGGAAACCTAGCAATAATTAAGAAATATACTAAAAGAGCCCGTAACATTTATGGCACCTCCGACGTGAACTCGTGACTGCGGAGTAAGGAGTTATTGTGAAAATTGCTGTCAATACAAACGACGTTGTGAGTATTTTCTTCTTTGGATATAAGTGAGCTACGGCATGAATATTTAACTTGTCGTATAGCTGCTGTCGACGTTGTGAATCTGATCTGTGATAGAAGTTATTGTTGCTGATAGGCTGCAGGGGAGGTCCTGCCAAGTTGAATCGTTTATTTCATTCCGGCAAACTGATGTTGATGTGCAACAACTGAGATTATTGTTGAGCTGAGGTTACTGTCTAGTTAATGAATTAATCTGGAGTACTTCCTTACTTACTACAATTTATAGTACGTATATTATTTACTGCTATATTGCATTACGTTGCCGTTTGCCGATGTTACTGACGTAGCTGATGTTGCAGATGAAACTAATTGTTATATAGTGAGCTAACTGTGTGGATTACGTATCCGATTGTGTCTCAAGACTGGTATTTACTGTAATACATTTACAATATTGGATTATTGACAATATTATTTTAATTAAATAAAAAAAAAAAACAATAAAATAAATCAGAAACTAATAACATTAGAGTTAAAAAAAAAAAAAAAAAAAAAATTCGAATGGAACTATATTAACGTCATCAATTCTGCAAGAGGGTCAGGAAGCTGCAGCTAAGTTAACATTTTAATTTTGTTTTATTTATTAATTTTTATAAACATTAAATGTAACCTGCTAATGTATTTTGTTCGTTGTTCCTAGTGGAATTCTGTATTGATTCGAATACAGTAGAGGTTAAAATAGGGTCCACTTGGAACAACTAAAACACGTGCATTTAGGTTAATTATCATAATTTTTGTTCCATTAGTTAGGCACTTTGTATTGCTGTACTATTATTTTTTTCTCGTTGGTGTTGTTCTCTTTTCTGTCCAGTAGTTATATAGTTAGTTATTATTGCTAGTATTCTCCTTTCATTTTGTATTAGGGATATATTGTGCTGTATATATAATCAGTGCCATGACATCCCTTACAGCTTTAATAGAGAATGGTAAGTCCCTTGGACTTACCGGGCAGGAGTTGCGTGATTGGGTTAAGCTAAGAGATGCCGAGGAGAAAGAAGAGAGACGCGTGAGGGAGGATAAGGAGAGGGAAGAGAGACGCGTGAGGGAGGATAAGGAGAGGGAAGAGAGGTGCGAAGAGAGAATGATTAGAAAGCTAGAGGCGGAAAATGCGAAAGAGCGTTTGGAACTCGATAGAGCAAGAGCAAGCGAACCCCCGAGTACCATGAATAGCGAGAGACTAACTACGCCTACCCTGAAGTTACCATATTTCAGTGAGGATGTGGACAGTATGGACACATACCTATCACGTTTCGAGCTGTTGGCAAGTAGTGCGGGGATAGCAGAGGGTGAATGGGCGTCCTCACTTTTGACATTTCTCCGGGGTAAAGCCTTGGATGTCTGCTTGAAATTAGACAGAGTGGAAATAAGGGATTACAAAATAGTAAAAGACGCACTGATGCGAATGTATGGAAACACATCTGAGGGATATAGGGACAAATTTCATAACACCCGTCCGTCCAGAGATGACGATCCACAGATATTTACAACAAATCTTAGTTTGTATTTCGATAGGTGGGTGGCATTATCGGGTATCGAACAAGAGTATAAAAATCTGAGGGAACTTATATTAGTTGACAAAGCCGTAGACGCGTGTCATAAGGATGTTATAGCATTTTTAAAAGAGAAGGGGCCGAAATCGTTAGAGGAAGTTACCGACCTCTTGAGAAAATACAAATCAGCACATCCAGAAAACCCCATATCGAAAGCAGACACAGAACAACGACAAGACGTTCTATGTTATGCCAGGGCAGTCACACAACCTGAACGTAGACATAGCTCTAGTCCCGGACGTCACAGAAGCAGTTCCAATGACCGCCGTGACAGAGATAGATCGTGTTACTCATGCGGGAAGGGCGGACATCTTGCTAGGGACTGTAAGGATGACAAAGTTAGTAGTTTAACATGTTTCTCATGCAACGGCAGGGGGCATACTTCACGATATTGCACCAAGCCAAAGAGAAACTACCCTGGCAGAAATACATATCTGACAAACGATTCCAGACAGAGACAGAGAGAGAGCGCTAACCCGGTGCTAGCAATACTGGCAACAGGTCATAGCCTCAAGTTCTACCCTGGGTTTGTGGGTGACACACCAGTAAACGTGTTACGTGACACTGGGGCTACAGTAGTAGGCATCAGAAGATCTCTGGTTAAAGATCATGAGTTTACGGGGAAAACAGGACATTGCGTGTCATTTGTAGGAGGTATACACGAGTTACCCCTCGCCATGATTAAAATCAAGACCCCTTTCTATTCGGGCATGGTACCTGCCTTTGTAATTGATGATCCACCCTATGATGTTCTAATTGGGAACATCCCTGGCGTGATAGAATGTAGTCCCGTGGAATTAGACAGTTGGGTAAGACAGAATGCACCCATGCAGAACTGTAACGCCGTCACTACAAGGGCACAAGGGATGAGAGATAAAGACATTTACTGCCAGGAACCTCAAATTGACACTGACTACTCAAAAGAAAGTCCCAGTACAGACCAGGTTATGACAGAGTTAGACGTAGTTGCAGAGACTGGCGTGGGAAGCCAAAAGGAAGTAACCGTTAATGAGAATGGCAGATCCCTAGACGAACAGGTTGTGGACGGAGTTGACAGGGTTCGTGTAGACGAGAGCTCATTCCGGTATGACCAGCAAAACGACACTTCTTTACAAAAGTTAATTAGTCAGTGCGAAAGTTCGACGAAGAAAGGCTGGGCAATCGGAGAACGGATAGTGCTGGACGAAGGTGTATGGTTTCGAAAAATACAATCTAAGAGAAATATATTGAAACAACTCCTTGTACCCATCAAATATAGGCACTTGGTGCTTAAAACGGCTCATGACTCTGTATTGGCGGGTCACATGGGGGTCACTAGGACCAAACATAGGATCATGAGTAAGTTCTTCTGGCCAGGTATGACAAGAGACATAAAGAGATATGTGAAGACATGCGTTATATGCCAGGTGAAAGGGACCAAACCCACACGAGGTAGGGCGCCCTGCAAGTGACAGATGTGATCGACAGACCGTTCAAAAAGTTTGCCATAGACATAATAGGGCCAATGCCAGTAATGTCGTACAGGGGACATAGTTATATATTAACAGTGGTGGATGTATGTTCAAGGTGGCCGGAAGCCGTACCGCTAAAATTCATTAGGGCTGAAGACGTGGCGCAGGCACTGCTTAGCATTTTCTGTAGGACAGGTTTCCCTGATGTTATTTTATCAGATAGAGGAACCCAGTTTGTATCTGACATGACCAAACACTTCACAACGGTACTAGGGATCAAACAGACATTCACATCTCCATACCACCCCCAGAGCAATGGGATTTGTGAGAGACTTAATGGAACAATAAAGAGCATGATTAGTAAGGTAGCCAATGACAGCCCCGGTGACTGGGACCTCATGCTACCATGTGTACTATTCGCGTATAGGGAAGTTCCCCAAGAAATCACAGGGTTCTCACCATTCGAGATGGTGTATGGCGCAAATCCGAAAGGACCACTATCCATTTTGAAAGACCTCATGACTAAGGCCGATTTAACCCCTGAGGTTAGAACAACATATGAACTGGTTATCGACACTCGACAAAGACTTATTCAGGCCTGTGACGTAGCCAAGACCAATGTCTCAAACAGGAACTCTCAAACCATGACGAGGGTAAATACCAGCCGAACAATGAGACGTGTCCGTCCGGGGGACGAAGTACTTGTACTGTTACCAGATAAGACAAATAGACTGTTCATTAGATGGCAGGGACCTTTTAAAGTTGTTAGAAAAGTGACTGACGTGGACTATGAAATCGATATCAGAAATAAGGTTAAGACATTCCATATTAACATGTTGAAAGAGTATTACCCACGACCAATAGATATCTCCCACCCAGACAATGTACCGTCTGCAGCGGAGACTAATATCAGTTGCCTCTTACTGAAAGAGGACGATCTATCAGATGATAATATGCTGTCACATGACATACCAGAAATTGGAACTACGGAAACCTGGAAAGATGTACGAATTAGTAGCTTACCTTCTGACAAAGCCGCGACCGTCGAGGGACTTCTGACTGATTATGTAAACATTCTTTCTGACATGCCGGGTAAGACGGATGTGATCAAACATGACATCAAACTATCAGACGATAAAGTGATTCGACTGAGACCGTATGCGCTACCTCTACACCACCGGGGACAGATTCAAAGGGAGTTAATAGAACTACAGAAACAGGGGGTCATTGAGCCATCAGATTCTCCATATGCTGCCCCAATAGTGCTAGTGAAAAAGAAAACCGGTGACATTAGACTGTGTGTGGACTATCGTCAGTTGAATAAAATCACTGTTCTAGATTCCTATCCAATGCCTAACTCTGAAGAGTTAATGACACGCTTAGCTAATGCCAAATATTTTTCTAAATTGGATTTAGCCAGAGGTTACTGGCAAATACCATTAACCCCAGAAGCAAAGCCCTTGACGGCATTTATCACTCCATTTGGTTTATTCCAATGGAACTTTATGAGTTTTGGGTTGGTCAATGCACCGGCCACATTCAACAGAATGATGGCCAAGTTATTCTCCCACAGACTTGACACAATTTACTACTTAGATGATATCTGTGTTTTTCATGAAGACTAGGAAAAACATATACAAGGCCTTCGAGAGGTATTCGACATATTAAAGCGACACAACCTGACTGTCAGACCAACTAAACTAGAAATAGGACTGACAGAGATTACCTTCTTGGGACATAAGGTAGGCAACAACTCGATACGACCAGTAGACGAGACTGTGTCAAGAATATTGAACATAGAAGTACCGTCGTCTAAGAAGCAAGTCCGCAGCTTGCTAGGTCTGTGCAATTTTACCGTAAATTTATACCTAACTTTGCACATGTGATGGAACCACTAGCTAATCTAACCAGAAAGGGAGAATCGAATAAAGCTACATGGTCTGACAGGTGTCAACAGGCGCTCGATTTAATCAAGATAGCGTTCGCCCAACAGCCCATTCTCAAACTACCGGATATCAGCAAGCCCTTTAGTCTGGTTACGGACGCCTCCGGGGTAGCCATAGGTGGGGCCCTGTTACAGGGCCATGATGGGGTGTTACACCCTGTGTTGTACGTTAGCCGTAAACTGACATTAGCTGAGACTAGGTATGCTACTATAGAGAGGGAGGGACTAGCCATCATATGGTGCATCACCAAGCTGGCCAGGTACCTCCTGGGTGCCCCTTTCACTCTCCTGACCGACCATGCGCCACTGGCTTTCATCAATTCAAAGAAACTAGGGAATCATAGAGTAGCAAGGTGGGCTCTGTTACTACAAGATTTCAATTTTGTCATCCAGACCATTCCGGGTAAGCAAAACGTATTAGCTGACACCTTGTCTCGTTGCATTTCAAACCAAATTCAGGAACAAAGCCCAAACTATTAAAGCTGTAAGGGCAGCGATAATTGTGTGATACATTTTCAGGAGTAACATATACCTCCATTCTGGTTTAGGTAAAGTATCTATTGACATCATATTGTTTTGTGTTGTAAACGTTAATCACCAAGCTAACATAATCCGATTTTGTTGATATTGGATGATAACTTACGATCATCATAGGACTCATTACACTATCTTCCAAATTACATGTAAAACTTAACTACAAGTATTTTTTTTTCTTTAATATAAAGTCACCGATTACTTTAATATTGTTATCTGATTTTTGTTCTTATTGGCCGTGAGTGACCAAGCACTAAAATTTTGGCCATTTGTTGATACATTCTTACCAGTTGTAACAATCTGTTGAGAGGTGTTATCTCTCTCTGTAAATATATAATTCTTTTATTAATTTTAAAACGTTATTTTGTACCAGTTTTTTTTGTTTTTTCATTGTTTCCCTCTATCAAAAAGAGGCCTGTATGTTATAGAAGATTTATAATGGGTTAGTACAGTAGGAAACTTTGGAGATGACATTTAGTTTAGTGACAGATTACGATCCCTTAGTTTGTAATTGGTGTTATTTATGGTACTGGGATTGTGTGTATATATAATTTGTTCATGCTTCACTTAAATCTGTTATAATTAATTGTTTTGTGTTATGCAATGTCTTGTAAACTGTTAGATGTACCAATATAAGTAACTTGCTTATATTTTAATTCTCATTTTTTTTAGTTAAGATATTGTAGTTGGAACCAAGCAAATTGGTTCGGTAGACTGTAGAATGGGTGACCCTTCTGTTAGAAGGCATAATTTTAGAAATGTCTCTTGTGTATTTATCAGCATATCATTCGAACAATAACAATTATGTAACTTCCAAATGTATGATTTTTTTTTGTTGGTTAGTAGATCACTTCATTTTCCTGGGTTTAGGATCAATTTTTTACATACACTTGTACTTTTATTATTTTTATATACACTTCATTTTGCATGATTGCATCATGCTTGCTGACAAGGAGGGAGATGTGGAGATCGGACCCCCCCCTCCACCACAGTACCCCATATTATGTTCCCCCCTCCACCACAATACCCCATATTACGTCCCTTTCATTCCCCACCCTTAAGCACAGTTAAAGTGACCGAAATCAAAGCCCTATTGTCAGGCTTTGATGTCCGTAACGCCCCGCCCCCTATTCTTCTCCCGAAATCAAAGCACCACTGGACTCTGGTCAAACCTCGGAGTCAGGCTTTGATGTGCGTAACGCCCCGCCCCCTATTCTTCTCCCGAAATCAAAGCACCACTGGACTCAGGTAAAATCTCAGAGTCAGGCTTTGATGTCTGAAACACCCGTCCCCCCCCATCCCCACCCACCAGATCGGGGACCAGAAGTTTGAAGTTAGTTTTAGTTAGTTTAGTGTTGGATTAGAGTTTGTATGAGACAGTCGTGCAGTCACGAGTAGTCTAAATAAAGTTCAGTTATTTTTATACTTTACACTAATAAGTGTTGACTCATCTGTTGGCTTATCTGTTTATGTGAATGTGTTCTGGAAACCTAGCAATAATTAAGAAATATACTAAAAGAGCCCGTAACATATAGCATATAGAGAAATAGAGATGTAATTGTATAGCATATAGAGAAATAGAGATGTAATTGTATAGCATATAGAGAAATAGAGATGTAATTGTATAGCATATAGAGAAAAAGAGATGTAATTGTATAACATATAGAGAAAAAGAGATGTAATTGTATGACATATAGAGAAATAGAGATGTAATTATACATATTTAGATCATTGATCCTTTAACTCTACATTTTTATTTTGTGGCAACTAGAAACTCGGTCACAGACTCACACTCTGAGAACCACTCAGCTACGTGTCAGTTCTGGTGTCCATTAACCATATATGGTCCACCAATGTTCACCATCGTTCATCTTTAACAAATTTGCGGAGAAGGTGTAACTGGCCACATATGCGGAGAAGGTGTAATTGGCCAAATATGCGGAGAAGGTGTAATTGGCCAAATATGCGGAGAAGGTGTAATTGGTCAAATATGCGGAGAAGGTGTAATTGGCCAAATATGCGGAGAAGGTGTAATTGGCCAAATATGCGGAGAAGGTGTAATTGGCCAAATATGCGGAGAAGGTGGAACTGGCCAAATATGCGGAGAAGGTGGAACTGGCCAAATATGCGGAGAAGGTGTAATTGGCCAAATATGCGGAGAAGGTGTAATTGGCCAAATATGCGGAGAAGGTGTAACTGGCCAAATATGCGGAGAAGGTGTAACTGGCCAAATATGCAGAGAAGGTGTAATTGGCCAAATATGCGGAGAAGGTGTAATTGGCCAATTATGCGGAGAAGGTGTAATTGGCCAAATATGCGGAGAAGGTGTAACTGGCCAAATTTGCGGAGAAGGTGTAATTGGCCAAGTATGATTGTTTTTTGTGAGTGGGAGATGGCAGTGCATTGATAAGTCGGATCCCTGGGGTAGTTGGAGAGCCCTCGATGTAATCCGCCGCTGGTGTCCCTTCATAATTTTACCAAACGAGCTGTAACACCTAATGTAGTTTGAAAAAAGTAATTATTAGAGCATTTTCGAAAAAAAATGCATTTTCGAAAAAAAATGCTCTTTTGTCCCCGTTTTGTCTGTCTGTCTGTCATCACCCTAGATCTCAATAACCATAAGTCCTAGACCCATGATGTATATATCATTTTATAGGTCTTGGCCTGCCAAGAAATAGCTTTTTTCCATTTCGCGATCTGACCTCTCAGGGCCGTAAAAGGGGCCTTAGTACCGTTTTTTACTATATAAGCTATATTAATAAAGGAACGCTATATCTCAGCAACTATAAGTCCTAGACCCATGATGTATATATCATTTTGTAGGTCTTGGTCTACCAAGATATGACTTTTTTCCATTTCGCGATCTGACCTCTCAGGGCCGTAAAAGGGGCCTTATAAAGTGCTGTTTTTTACTATATAAGCTATATTAATAATGGACCGCCCTATATCTCAGCAACCATAAGTCCTAGACCCATGATGTATATATCATTGTGTAGGTCTTGGCCTTCCAAGTGTACATCAAAAGTCCATTTCGCGATTTGACCTCTCAGGGCCAAAATATAAGAGATTGTTATGTACCGTTTTGCTTATATTTTAAATATAAATAATAAAAGCTAATCAAAGGGGCGTAATCATTATTTACTTTTGTAACAGTTATTCAACATGACTTACTTGTCCTTTTAATATCTTTTTTCAGATATATGCATTACACAATTGAATTTATAAACATTTCCAAAATTTACAAATATTTACTGAAAGATAACAAACGTACTGAAAATGCGCTAACACGTCCTGTGTCCAGAATGGAACAGGCTTAATTGCTTGTTTTTTCAATGTATAAGTCTCAGAGTCGCTGTGGTAACTCCGTGAGCCTGGTGTGTGTGTGTGTGTGGTGCATGGTGTGTGTGTGGTGCACTATGTGTATGGTACACTGTGTGTGTGGTGCACTATGTGTGTGGTGCGAGGTGTGTGTGGTGCACTGTGTGTGGTGTATGGTGTGTGTGTGGTGCATGGTGTGTGTGTGGTGCATGGTGTGTGTGTGGTGCGTGGTGTATGTGTGTGGTGCATGGTGTGTGGTGCACTGTGTGTGTGGTGTATGGTGTGTGTGGTGCACTGTGCGTGGTGTATGGTGTGTGTGGTGCACTGTGTGTGGTGTATGGTGTGTGTGGTGCACTGTGTGTGTGGTGCATGGTGTATATGTGGTGCACTGTGTGTGTGGTGTAGGGTGTGTGTTTGGTGCACTGTGTGTGGTGTATGGTGTGTGTGGTGCACTATGTGTGTGGTGCATGGTGTGTGTGTGGTACACTGTGTGTGTGTGGTGCATGGTGTGTGTGGTACACTGTGTGTGTGGTGCACTGTGTGTGTGGTGTATGGCGTGGGTTCAAATCATGGATAGGAGATGTAGAAAAAGCTCTGAAATATTTCCCCAAAAGTAGTTACTCCAGGGCCGTTTCTAAAATGTTGGCCTTTGACCCCTCGTGATGCCTAGGCCGCTTCTGCGCTTTCGCGATTGTCCTCAACTTATCTGTGGGCCGCAACTCACACTTTGAAAACTGCTGAGCTCTAAACATTGAAAAGTGTTTTCTATATTTAATCTAGAGGACAAAAAAACTCATTAAGGACACAAAATGGCTTTCTTGTCTGGTTTCTCATTTGCGATACACAGAATACACAGAATACATGCTCTATTGAGTTGAATTATACAAGATGAGAATTTTATATCTATATGACAAAAACATTGGTGATACACAGAATGCACTGAATACATGCTCTATTGAGTTGAATTAGACAAGATGAGAATTTTATATCTATATGACAAAAACATTGGTGATACACAGAATACACGGAATACACAGAATACATGCTCTATTGAGTTGAATTAGACAAGATGAGAATTTTATATCTATATGACAAAAACATTGGTGATACACAGAATACACAGAATACATGCTCTATTGAGTTGAATTAGACAAGATGAGAATTTTATATCTATATGACAAAAACATTGGTGATACATAGAATACACAGAATACATGCTCTATTGAGTTGAATTAGACAAGATGAGAATTTTATATCTATATGACAAAAACATTGGTGATACATAGAATACATGCTCTATTGAGTTGAATTAGACAGGATGAGAATTTTATATCTATATGACAAAAACATTGGTGATACACAGAATACACGGAATACACAGAATACATGCTCTATTGAGTTGTATTAGACAAGATGAGAATTTTATATCTATATGACAAAAACATTGGTGATACACAGAATACATGGTCTATTGAGTTGAATTAGACAAGATGAGAATTTATATTTAGATGACAAAAACAGCTTTTTCTTAAATAAAAAAAAGGTAAATGAAATGAAATCTTACCTTTATTTGATATAATGTAAAAATAACAACGTATTTCATGTTCAACAGACCGTGGAGATTCCACGTAGAACACAACAAATGTTTCACGTTTAATCCTGTGTCATCATTAATAATACACGACACTTTGTCTCACTCAAATATTACACAGACAAATAACGTTAAACAAAGTTCTGCTCTTGTGTGAGTTGATTTTTACTTGTCATTAGAACACTACGGCTAATAATTGGTCACTAGAACACTACATCGAACAGTTGAACATTAGAATACTACAGCGAACAGTTGAACATTAGAATACTACAGTGAACAATTGAACATTAGAACACTACAGCGAACAGTTGAACATAAGAACACTACAGTGAACAATCGAATATTAGAACACTACAGTGAACAGTTGAACATTAGAACACTACAGTGAACAATCTTAGATTGGAACACTTCAGCGAACTATCTATAAAGCATGTAAAATATAATGATAAATAAAAACTAAAACTGAAATTGAAGTTTTTCTCATGATCAAATCGACAACTTTTTTTTTTTTAAAACAACATTTTGTAATTGTAGGTTACAGTAATCCTGTAAAATGTATTCAAAAATCGCTACTCATTATTTAAAAGTGTAAGATACAAATATAGATTTACAATAGACGTTGTGTCATAAATGTAATATTTGTTCCATAAAAAAAAAGACCAAAGAAAAGAAAACGTCCATAAATCTTAGTTTTTGACACTACCGCCCCCTATCCCCCCCCCCCCTCGCTACAAAGGCTTCCGATGCTTTAATCCTACTAACATTTTTTTTTTTAAATGGCGATTTTTTAAAATTTATGTTCAGTGCGGAAAAATTATTATTTTAAAGTGAAGATTAGAATGGAAAACGTTTATTTCAGTTAAATAATCAAAACACATAATAAGAATTATGCCAAAAATCGACGATTAAAATTTGAAGTTAGCGAATAAACTCAAAACACTTCGGTAAAAAAAAGTGCTTAGTTAATTGCAACACTGAACTATATATTTATATATTTATCATTTCAATTCTAGTGAGATTTCAAAGGAATATCTAAAAAGATTAAGAAAATGAACAATAATCATTAATTCACTGATAGCCAACATGAAATGATATTGAACAATAATGTTTACATCGCTTTGTGTTTCACTTGTAGCTGTTAAGACGTTTCAATGACAATATTTTATCTACACATGTTTTTTTTTTAACTCCCCCCCCCCACACACACACCCCTGCACCTATTTTTTTCTGTAAATTTCGTGTAATTCATCTGGTCTCGTGGAGATTAAAAAAAAATAAATAAAAAAAAAATGAAACCTCCCTTGTTGTAATTTGTCTTCTTTCTCCGCTGTCATCATGTAAACCTCACTGACATGTATATACATTGTCCACGCCTAGTTTTTTTACGTTCAAATGAACTGTTTCTATTTAATTTATTTTTAAAACAAAGTGTATGCACTATTATTGTCACGTTTGGGATTTTTCAACACTACAACAGGGGAGGATTCATTATTGTTATTTTCATACGAACAACATAATTAGTTTAAAAATGGGGGGGGGGGGGGTAGAACAATATTGAAATGGAAACTTATTTATTCCAAAGTCAATTTCATCATACAGGATATCAACGACTATTGGTTGAATGTCGGCCAAATTTAGTCTGATGGTGGTCAGAAGATGACCGCATTCCGTTCAAAATTATAAACAACAAGAACACTGATCAAACAAATTGGACTCTGTGACGAGCAGAGTCTTGTTGGTCACTTAGACCAGTGGTCGGCAAAGTGCGGCTCAGGAGCCGCATGTGGCTCTTTTGGCTCCTTAAGTTCGGCTCTGGCATTTAGTTTTATTTAGTGTACTACTCATTTAGTGTAATAAAGTTTAGTGTAATAAAAGTTTAATAAACAAGCAGATTTGGCTCCCAATATTTATTTTTTTTTTAAGTTGTTGTAATGTTCTATTTGGCTCTTTGGCAGATAAGTTTGCCGACCACTGACTTAGACAGAGTCTGGAGATATTTCGGACATCTGATAGCAGCAGACGGCACCAGACTAAATGAATATTGCCAGGGACGTCGACTGTGTGCGGTCACCTAACTGGCCCCCCTTTCTGAGCTCTGCTGTGAGTCCAGAAAGGCAGTGTGTGTATGTGTGTATGTCTTTGTTTGTATATATGTGTGTGTGAGAGAGAGAGTGTGTGTGTGAGAGAGAGAGAGAGAGACACAGAAAGAGAGACAGAGAGAGAGAGAGTGTGTATGTGTGTGTGTGTGTGTAAAGTCCCTTGTAAAGATGAGATCAAACTTCTGAGATTCTTTACACCACTCATTGAATGGTTCTGCGCAGTGCCCTTCATTCATCCACACTATGGCCGGTAGTGCAATGGCACTGGAGTCAACACGGGAGACACGCCGGGGGCTTTGAGCAGGACCTGAAATATCACATGGTCCTCATCGGTGATCGAACCCGGTACTCAATGAACACAGTAAACAAAAACAAACATCAACGACATAAATTCCTCTTATTTCTCCTACATTAGAACATTAGTTATTTACAGAGCTTTTTTTTTGTGCCAGTACGCACCGGTACGGCGTACCGGCACCTTTTTCAATGTAGGGAAAAAATTATTAACTTTTCTTGTATTTTAATGTTTATTATAAATTTATTATATTATTAATTTGTTAAAATTTAGTTATTTTAAAATAGTATGTGATTTAGCTTGCATCGAGGTGCGAACTTGTTATTACAAGTTAGGCAATCCATCACTGAGTACCGGCACCTATTTTTTTGTTTACAAAAAGCACTGGTTATTTATATGTCTTTTCTCTCCAAAGATACATTCATTCATCAAGCTGCATCTATATCACACATAAATGTCATTTCGTATATTTATTAATATTTTATTATTAAACATTTAGAATACCAGCATGTTTCTATGATCATTGTTTATTCAAGTATTTGCATGAGGTATTCGACTGTAAAGAACGCAGTATTTGATGACGTCATATCATCTACATTATGTTGGGTGAAAAAACGGGGATGTGGATGGTGGTTGAAGCAAACAGGAAGCGACAAACTCAAAAGCGTGTCTGACTGACGACAATCCGGTTAGTATGTAAAATTATCTCCCTATATATAGTCGAGAGATTGTCTTATTGGTATGTAGACCAGGTTTATCTCTACACCTCGCAGTACTAATACAGTTCTTAATGTTTCAATGTCACCCACCAAACTCAAATATGCAGAGTAATAATTCAAATAAAGAAAAATACAAAATTAGACCTTTTTAAAAAAAAAAAATTAGCTTTTATTTTATAAAATTAGACTATAAATAAGAAATACAAAAAAAAAAAATCATAAAAATATTGAGATAAATTGCCAATGTATAAGTCAGAGTCCCAATCTAGATAGGTAGCTTATGGATTTATTAATTTTGCTTATCTATTGATGTAAAGACATATTTAGAAAATCATTTTGTAATCACCCACGCTTTTAATTTTATCAATGATAATATTTTATAAATAGTTGTATAACAGACTGGGTCATTTATTTATTTTTTAGTGCATTTTAATAGAAACTTTTTTTAAACAAAAAGTTATATATATATATTATAGTTTTTAATTTTGAAAGAATGAAACTGTATATTGCTATTTCTATTCGTGAATTAGTAAATCAGAACATGTGGCTATGCGTTAAATTTAAATTGGCTCTTATTGAATCATTTTTTTTTCTTCTTTTAATTCATCCTATTGTAAACTATTTGTTGTTCTATTTGACTATCGTGTGAAACAGTAAGAATAACTGGAAAGTATCGGTTTTTGACCTCACTGACCCTAGAGTAGTAAAGTCGTTCAGTTAAGTCAACAAATGGAGGATAATTCGCTTCATTACACCAACTGACCGAGGCAATAACAATACAGCCGGCGACTCTATGTACAGGCGTAGGTTCGTTCATCTTAGCCATTCATCAAGACTGTTGGAGATAAAAGCTGTCAGCGGCAGACAACTCTGTGACAGCCTGTTTGATAATTAGGCGTAACGGTGGCGGAGAGTGACTGCCCTTCAAGCCGGTGACGAGTGATGTGGGGAAGAGGCTAACCCCCTGGGGTACTAAAGAAGTAAAAACATATTACAGCAGAACATGGTGAAACATATCTGGCGTATTTCATTTTCATTTCCAAAATTATAAATTAGAACAGCATTATCAAATTATTTCGTACAGGGCTGTCTAAAGGGAGGTTGTACTGGGGGGGGGGGAGGGGAGCCCAATACACTACACGGATACGCCCATTGGAGCCGTAATAAGTTCCCTTAGCCCTAAAGGGCCGTTGGGGCAGATGAAGTGTAGAATCTGTTTCTGTAACCTCGTCAAATGTAGAGATTGTGTGGTTAGCACAACGCCCAGCCGCCTTTACTTCCCCATCATATGTCATTTTAAAGATAGGTCGACTTGAGAACTTTAACCAGGAATTGAAACAAAAATCCGGAGGTTCGAACCCGAGACTTCCAGTTCGACAGTCCGTCTACATCGCACGACCTTACGACCTCACCTCATTGTGCTGGCTGCTGCTAAAATGGTTACATACCTGATTCACTAATTGTTTTAAAGAGCTGTTACTGGTCACTTTCCAGGTTCAATCTGTCACGTTGTTAAGTCGCATTCATTTCATCTTGCTCCACATACGTCACCTCCTGTCTCGCATAACGTCGTTTTTAACACTATTCAACGTCATCGTCCTGTCACACGTCACAAGAAAGTCCATAATTAATAATATTCATTGTTTTAAAATGTAATGCGTACCCTTCCCGGATCATGAAAACAAATATTATATTCATGTAAATAAACTCTTCAAAAACTTTCTCTCCTCCCCCTCCCTCCTCTCTCACTCCGTCCCTCTCTCTTTCTCTCTCTCTCTCTCTGTCTCTCTCTCTGTCTCCCCCCCTCCCTCCTCTCTCACTCTGTCTCTCTCTCTCTCTCCCACTCTTTCCCTCCTCTCTCACTCTGTCCCCCTCTCTCTCTCTTTCTCTCTCTCTCTCTCTCTCTGTCTCTCTCCCCCCTTTCCCTCCTCTCTCACTCTGTCCCTCTCACTCCCCTTCCCTCCTCTCACTCTGTCCCTCTCTCTCTCTCTCTGTCTCTCTCCCACTCTTTCCCTCCTCTCTCACTCTGTCCCTTTCTCTCTCTCTCTCTCTTTCTTTCTCTCTCTCTGTCTCTCTCTATCTGTCTCTCCCCCCTTTCCTTCCTCTCTCACTCTGTCCCTCTCTCTCTCTCTCTCTCTCCCCCTTTCCCTCCTCTCTCACTCTGTCCCTCTCTCTCTCTCTCTCTGTCTCTCCCCCCTTTCCCTCCTTTCTCACTCTGTCCCTCTCTCTCTCTGCCTCTCTCTCTGTCTCTCCCCCTTTCCCTTCTCTTTCACTCTGTCCTCTCTCTCTCTCTCTCTCTGTCTCTCCCCCCTTTCCCTCCTCTCTCACTCTGTCCCTCTCTCTCTCTCTCTGTCTCTCTCTCTCTGTCTCTCCCCCCTTTCCCTCCTTTCTCACTCTGTCCCTCTCTCTCTCTCTCTCTGTCTCTGTCTCTCTGTGTATGTGTGTCTTTAAAGAAACAATCACTCTACTGAAGTAACGTTGGCTTTTGATTATGTTAATTAGATGGGTCACATGGTACCCTTTTTTTTTTACTGCTGGGTGGTTATCTTTCTGTGTTACAAATGTTGTCTAAAATTCTGTTCTTAGCCATGTGATGAATGCAAAATTAGCATAGATTTGCATATTTTAGGGTTAGTTTTAAACCGGGAGTTTAAAAAAGTAAGATTTCCTTAAGTGAACTTTTTTGTCGGAACTAACTGACCTACTTTTAACGCGATCCAGACTACATTCTATCTATCTATCTCTCTCTCTCTCTCTCTCTCTCTCTATATATATATATATATATATATATATATATATATATATATATATATATATATATCAATGATCTAATCTATCTAATCTATTTAATCTATTTAATGTATCGGATCTATCTAATATTCAATAACTCATTCAATCACTTACAATCAATACATCAATCTATCTATTATAGCTTGTAATATATTACCAGGTTGAGCTAAACTTTGTCAAAAGTCAAGCTGGGAACTGAACCCCCGACGTCTGCACCATAAGCTCATAGGGATGATACATGTAAATGTAATGTATGGAGTTGTTTCGTCTTGTATACATAGAGAAGTAAACAATAAAATACAACAACAAATAACGTTATGTTGTGTTGTGTTGTGTTGTTAAATGTAAAAACTCTTGCTCGGTCAGCTGAGAGTTTATTTATAGCTGGGGGTCAAGGTCGGGGGCATAGCATTATGCAAATAATTTTTCGCAGGCTTGTTGTGTACCTTAACTGTTTGTTGATTTGTATTCTGTACAAGGCAAGTATGCAAACTATGGTGCGCATTTACATAGTGTCGTGGGAGCACTTCCTTGAAATGTTGAAGAAGAACGCTCATTTCATAATACACAGCACACAGTCTCGACTGAATAGCATGGGACGCGCATACACATACACACATACATACCGATATGTGAGCACACACTACATATACAACACGCCATACATACATACAGGTCAGAAGGGACGCAACTAACGCAGGTGGTGCCCGGGGTGGGGACTATATAAAAATGCCGCCCATCACTGGGCTGAAAATTACTTAGGCGGTGAAAATTGCTTAGGCGGTGAAAATTACTTAGGCGGTGAAAATTACTTAGGCGGTGAAAATTACTTAGGCGGTGAAAATTACTTAGGCGGTGAAAATTCTCATTTTACACATACTCATATTCATTACATGTCTCACACATTGGTGCTACATGTCTCACAAATTGGTGCTACGTGTCTCACACATTGGTGCTACATGTCTCACACATTGGTGCTACATATCTCACACATTGGTGCAACGTGTCTCACACATTGGTGCTACGTGTCTCACACATTGGTGCTTAGTGTCTCACACATTGGTGCTACATGTCTCACACATTGGTGCTACATGTCTCACACATTGGTGCTACATGTCTCACACATTGATGCTACATGTCTCACACATTGCTGCTACATGTCTCACACATTGGTGCTACATGTCTAACACATTGGTGCCACATGTCTCACACATTGCTGCTACATGTCTCACACATTGGTGCTACATGTCTCACACATTGGTGCTACATGTCTCACACATTGGTGCTACATGTCTCACACATTGGTGCTACGTGTCTCACAGATTGGTGCTACATGTCTCACACATTGCTGCTACATGTCTCACACATTGCTGCTACATGTCTCACACATTGGTGCTACATGTCTCACACATTGGTGCTACGTGTCTCACAGATTGGTGCTACATGTCTCACACATTGCTGCTATATGTCTCACACATTGGTGCTACATGTCTCACACATTGGTGCTACATGTCTCACACATTGGTGCTACTTGTCTCACACATTGATGCTACATGTCTCACACATTGGTGCTACACTCGTACATTTTCTTTGCTAAACCGAGAGAGGTCGACGTCATTTTTTTGTGCTCAAACTGAGCTAAAATATTTCTGTCCCCTAACCACCTCTGTCTGTTTCACAGTTGGTGTGTTGGTGCCACCAGAGTGGTGGTAGATGTTGCCATGGTATCAGTTGCTGCCATTGGCTCATTTGTGACTCTAGTTATATTCTGGCCTCGGTTATGTTGAGGATGTAAACAGAAAATGATACTACCATCATACCATACAGTTTGAGTGAAGGCTATTGGTACATAATGGACCAATAGATAGTGCATTGATCAATAGATAGTACATGATCAATAGATAGTACATTGATCAGTAGATAGTACATTGATAAATAGATAGTACATTGATCAATAGATAGTACATTGATCAGTAGATAGTACATTGATCAATAGATAGTACATTGATCAATAGATAGTACATTGATCAATAGATAGTACATTGATCAGTAGATAGTACATTGATCAATAGATAGTACATTGATCAATAGATAGTACATTGATCAGTAGATAGTACATTGATCAATAGATAGTACATTGATCAGTAGATAGTACATTGATCAATAGATAGTACATTGATCAGTAGATAGTACATTGATCAGTAGATAGTACAATTATCAATAGATAGTACATTGATCAGTAGATAGTACAATTATCAATAGATAGTACATTGATCAATAGATAGTACATTGATCAATAGATAGTACATTGATCAGTAGATAGTACATTGATCAATAGATAGTACATTGATCAGTAGATAGTACATTGATCAATAGATAGTACATTGATCAATAGATAGTACATTGATCAATAGATAGTACATTGATCAATAGATAGTACATTGATCAATAGATAGTACATTGATCAGTAGATAGTACATTGATCAATAGATAGTACATTGATCAATAGATAGTACATTGATCAGTAGATAGTGCATTGATCAGTAGATCTAAATTACAGTTTCATAATGAATCAATAGACTGTAAAGCATTTTTTTTAAAAGGGAAGTAAACCTGTCTCTACATTTGAAAACAAAAAATTCATAAAGACATGATTAGAGCATTAACTATGCCCTAGGTATCAAAAGTTCACCTTTTAACATTGAGATAAAGTTATAAAAAACCAATGGTGATGGACAAGAAAACTTGTGCAATGACAGCAATAAACTAAATTAATAAAAAGCAAATTTAAAAAAAAAAAAATAATAATAATACATATAGTTTTTTATTACTCAATGTGGGTCAATAAAAAATTAATGACCTGTCGTAAGATGAAAGTTTATTGCAGCGATTCTCACACTAAGGTGGGGATCAAAACGAATTTTAGTTCTTTGACCCACCCAAGACACCCCCAGTAGGCGCAAAGACCTCCTGCTTATCGGGTACAGTGTTCCATGTTGGTATATCGGGTACAGTGTTCCATGCTGGTATATCGGGTACAGTGTTCCATGTTAGTATATTGGGTACAGTGTTCAATATTGGTATATCGAATACAATTTTCCATGTTGGTATATCGGGTACAGTGTTCCATGCTGGTATATCGGGTACAGTGTTCCATGTTAGTATATTGGGTACAGTGTTCCATATTGGTATATCGAATACAATTTTCCATGTTGGTATATCGGGTACAGTGTTCCATGTTGGTATACCGGGTACAGTTTTCCATGTTGGCATATCGGGTACAGTGTTCCATGCTAGTATATCGGATACAGTGTTCCATGTTGGTATACCGGGTACACTTTTCCATGTTGGTATATCGGGTACAGTGTTCCATGTTGGTATATCGGGTACAGTGTTCCATATTGGTATATCGGGCACAGTTTTCCATGTTGGTATGTCGGGTACAGTGTTCCATGTTGGTAAATCGGGTACAGTGTTCCATGTTGGTATATCGGGTACAGTGTTCCATGTTGGTATATCGGTTACAGTGTTCCATATTGGTATATCGGATACAGTGTTCCATGTTGGTATATCGGATACAGTGTTCCATGTTGGTATATCGGGTACAGTGTTCCATGTTGGTATATCGGTTACAGTGTTCCATGTTAGTATATCGGATACAGTGTTCCATGTTGGTATATCGGATACAGTGTTCTATTTTGGTATATCGGATACAGTGTTCCATGTTGGTATATCGGGTACAGTGTTCCATGTTGGTATATCGGGTACAGTGTTCCATGTTAGTATATTGGGTACAGTGTTCCATATTGGTATATCGAATACAATTTTCCATGTTGGTATATCGGGTACAGTGTTCCATGCTGGTATATCGGGTACAGTGTTCCATGTTAGTATATTGGGTACAGTGTTCCATATTGGTATATCGAATACAATTTTCCATGTTGGTATATCGGGTACAGTGTTCCATGTTGGTATGCCGGGTACAGTTTTCCATGTTGGTATATCGGGTACAGTGCTCCATGTTGGTATATCGGTTACAGTGTTCCCTGTTGGTATGTCGGGTACAGTGTTCCATGTTGGTATATCGAGTGCAGTGTTCCATGTTAGTGTATTTTTATATTAATTGGTGTAAAAGGTTTGTTTTAGTAACAATTGAGCAACTATACTAAGTGAATAAGAAAACGCCCACAAAGTATTTCCGGTAATAAATCAACTCAACAATCATGTGTTTTATTTCTCAGAGGTGAATTTTTATTAATTTATTTGTCTTTATATTTCATTTATCAAGAAGTGAACATCTCAGCTTTATACAGTGCACATTATGTTAATAATACTAAAGAGATGATACACAGAAATAAATAGCTGGTTCCTCTGGTCATTCCGTAATATTTCCCCCTGGTCAGTCCGTAGTTAAAATCGTTGTCCTTGCAGAAAGTGTTGTTGTGGTCAGTAGCAAGTGGTGGATACGATGTGGGTCAGCCTGGAGTCATGGCATGACGTCTCCCTCAGGTCATGGCATCGGTTGTAGCCGCCGCAAAAGTGTTCGACACACCTGATTGAAAACAGACAAGAGAAGTTTCAACACAACACCAACAATAAGCTGTGATTGACTGTAACACAACACCAAAAACAGTTGTGATTTACTGTAACACAACGCCAACAAACAGCTGTGATTTACTGTAACACAACACCAACAAACAGCTGTGGTTTACTGTAACACAACACCAACAAACAGCTGTGGTTTACTGTAACACAACACCAACAAACAGCTGTGGTTTACTGTAACACAACGCCAACAAACAGCTGTGATTTACTGTAACACAACGCCAACAAACAGCTGTGATTTACTGTAACACAACACCAACAAACAGCTGTGATTTACTGTAACACAACACCAACAAATAGCTGTGGTTTACTGTAACACAACACCAACAAATAGCTGTGGTTTACTGTAACACAACACCAACAAACTGCTGTGGTTTACTGTAACACAACAACAACAAACAGCTGTGATTTACTGTAACACAACACCAACAAACAGCTGTGGTTTACTGTAACACAACGCCAACAAACTGCTGTGATTGACTGTTGTTTTTTTTAAGTGATAAATAAAGTTTGTTAGTTACTGTATCCACTGCTCGCAGGTTTAGACCTACAGCTGTTTAACATGGCGATTAATACCGTAATTAGTAAAATAAATGTAAGTAATGAACGTGAATAGTACGGGATGGATGGTCGGGTTGGGTAGGGCTGAAGACCCCGGGTTCAATCCCCGAGGGTGGCTTAGGATATTTTCAGGTTATGATTTAAGTTTCAAAGTCTCCACTCAGGTTCACGTGGCGCTTGGCTTTATTTGCAGGAGATCTGTGCGACCTATGCACGATATTTGCACGAGAGCTGCACGAGATCTACGCGAGCTGTGCACGAGATAATATTCAAACCAAGACCAGACATGTACTCACGTAGCGAAGAACTCCAGGTGCTGTTCAGATGATGTGTTAGGGTACTGGTCAGACACACAGCGGATGAACTGAGGAGAGTCCAGGATCCAATAGCACTGGTCAAAAGCTTTGGACAGCTCTGTTGAATCGCACTTGTCCAGGGTTTGGGCGATTGAGGAGCACCTGTTACATTTACCGGGTCTGTTCGTGAACATAAATGTAAGAAACTTTTAAAGACATTTGAATGTTTGAAAATATGTTTGAATGAGTTCTAATTTGACAAAATGTTAGTATTATAATGTTTGACAATATTATGTTTGACTATATTATGTTTGACTATATTATGTTTGACAATATTATGTTTGGCTATATTATGTTTGACAATATTATGTTTGGCTATATTGTGTTTGTATATATTATTTTTGTATATATTATGTTTGTATTTATTGTGTTTGTATGTATGGTGTTTGTGTTTATTATGTTTGTATTTATTATGTTTGTATGTACTTAAGTTGTTTTTTTTAAAATCTTGTACGACCTTATGCGTGTTATATGTTAAATAATAAATTATGTGTTTTATATAAATAATATACGTTTGTATAAGTATGTATATCAATGTAATATTTGTATATATTAACTGCCGTCATAGATACACACAACATATCCGTAGCAAATATATTTCTATGATAGCCACACTAGAAGTACAGTGTTTCTTAAGAGAGTTGCGGGTTCAATCGGTGAGAACCAAAACAATTTTTCAGGTCTTGGTTAAAGTTCCCTCTATGTCTCCCGTTGTGCCACCAAGATCATTGCACTTTCTGCTAGGCTGGTAATGAAAGAAGGGCACTGCAAAACCGTACCATTGTGGTTTACAGGATCTAAGAGATATACACGTCATCCTTACATCAGCGACGTCATAGATACTTTGATACCTCCTCCCCACCCCCACCTTTTCCCCTTTCCGGCTGAACATTTGCTGAGAAAAGAAAATTAACAACAGGGGAACACATTCAGTTGTTTGATGGTAACAGGGGAACGCATTCAGTTGTTTGATGGTAACAGGGGAACGCATTCAGTTGTTTGATGGTAACAGGGGAACACATTCAGTTGTTTGATGGTAACAGGGGAACACATTCAGTTGTTTGATGGTAACAGGGGAACACATCTAGTTGTTTGATGGCAACAGGGGAACACATTCAGTTGTTTGATGGTAACAGGGGAACACATCTAGTTGTTTGATGGCAACAGGGGAACACATTCAGTTGTTTGATGGTAACAGGGGAACACATCTAGTTGTTTGATGGCAACAGGGGAACACATTCAGTTGTTTGATGGTAACAGGGGAACACATTCAGTTGTTTGATGGTAACAGGGGAACACATTCAGTTGTTTGATGGTAACAGGGGAACACATTCAGTTGTTTGATGGTAACAGGGGAACACATTCAGTTGTT
Organism: Bulinus truncatus; assembly: GCA_021962125.1. NCBI lineage: Eukaryota > Metazoa > Mollusca > Gastropoda > Planorbidae > Bulinus > Bulinus truncatus. Next base: position 1,998,404 of record JAGDYQ010000136.1, on the reverse strand, counting down.
TGATGGTAACAGGGGCGTCACTATGGTAAGCCAATAAGGGGGCGCCGAGGGCCCTGACTGACAAAAGAGCCCTCCCCTTTTCGAACCCAGTTAAATGTGAAGCTATGAGGGCTCCACCAAGTATTTTAGCCCAGCCCCGTAAAAATATATTTTAAAAATCTCTTTCTTTCGCGGCCCCGGAAAAATAATACCGACTTCTGTGGAATACGTTACGTTTACTAAACGTTAACACTGCAGTGCTATGTGTGTTCACTCAACTGTGACTGCTCGATGTGTGACGTGAAGGCCCTGTACGCCACTGCCTGCTCGGGGGTCAGACCAAGTTCATGAGCAAGGGAAGCAATCGACGGTACTCCTTTCTTTGCTGGTGGAAGTGCCATAACTTTGTCAATCCTCAACCATTCAGGATCTGTAACCCAAGATAATCAGGTTTGAAATATAGTTTTCAAAAAAGAATATACAATGTAAATTCCCTGGAGTGCACATACATACATGTTTAATTCATTGTAGTGCACATACATACATGTTTAATTCCTTGTAGTGCACATACATATATATGTATTGTTTATGAATTTTATACTAAAAGATCTAAATGCCAAGTATATTAAAATAGCTTTTGTTTAAGGTAAAGGCCCGCGTTCCATTCCCGCTGATGTCTCAAGGTATGTTCATGTTATGTTGCATTGCTTGATGCGGGAAGAAAGCTGTTAGTTTAATTAACATAATACATAACTTTTTTTTAATAAAATATAATCCACAGTCCATACATTTTTTTTATCTCATAATTCCCAAGGCCTTTTTTGTTATGGCTAAACAAACTAGGCGACTGCTTAGGAAGGGCCCCCTTTCCTGGACTAATTCCTTTGTAGTCTTATACTGTCAGGGCCCCGACATGTGTGTTAGCCTAATATTTCAAAAAACTCAGCCTAGGGCTCCAAAAGATTCTAGGCCGGGTCTGAATAGAACGGATTAATAATAACTTTGACTTTCATAGCACTTGACATGTGGCTACATGATTAATAATAACATTGACTTTCATAGCACTTGACGTGTGGCTACATGATTAATAATAACTTTGACTTTCATAGCACTTGACGTGTGGCTACATGATTAATAATAACTTTGACTTTCATAGCACTTGACGTGTGGCTACATGATTAATAATAACATTGACTTTCATAGCACTTAACTTGTGGCTACATGATTAATAATAACATTGACTTTCATAGCACTTGACATGTGGCTACATGATTAATAATAATATTGACTTTCATAGCACTTGACGTGTGGCTACATGATTAATAATAACATTGACTTTCATAGCACTTAACTTGTGGCTACATGATTAATAATAACATTGACTTTCATAGCACTTGACATGTGGCTACATGATTAATAATAACATTGACTTTCATAGCACTTTACGTGTGGCTACATGATTAATAATAACTTTGACTTTCATAGCACTTGACGTGTGGCTACATGATTAATAATAACATTGACTTTCATAGCACTTAACTTGTGGCTACATGATTAATAATAACGTTGACTTTCATAGCACTTTACGTGTGGCTACATGATTAATAATAACTTTGACTTTCATAGCACTTGACATGTGGCTACATGATTAATAATAATATTGACTTTCATAGCTCTTTACATGTGGCTGCATTGAACGTAATGAAGGAAACTACTCACGGTATGCACAGTTGACAGCTACGGATATTCCCGGAATGAAAGGACTGTGAATGCCGTGTTCGATATCATAAGGCACGAAAGTTGATCGGAATCCACAGCTGTCAATCTGCAGAAACAGAAGAAAAAAGGCCCACGAGTTACCTGCTCGCCTTGAAGAATGGACCATTTACTCAACAGGTAAACAGTTATTCCTTGTCAAGTAAACATACATTCTAATACATGCACCAGGTAAAAATATAATTTACATTCCACACGGACAAGCTGCGGCCCGCGGGACAAGCTCGGAAGTTCACGCTCTTTTATATGACTGTGCTCTGATTCTGCGCTCTCATTCCCGTCAATATGTTTATATTTATATTATTTCGTAGAAACATTACATACTGCTATTGGTGTGGCTCTCCTGTCAAGTTTAAGAACCCAGTTTGGCCCACGGTTCTAAAAGTTTACCAACCCGTGGTCTATTCTCATGTAGTATACTAATGGTCTACCTTGAAAAATAATGTTACACTATGTATGTTACACTATGTATGTTACACTATGTATGTTACACTATGTATGTTACACTATGTATGTTACACTATGTATGTTACACTATGTATGTTACACTTTGTATGTTACACTATGTATGTTACACTGTGTATGTTACACTGTGTATGTTACACTGTGTATGTTACACTATGTATGTTACACTATGTATGTTACACTGTGTATGTTACACTATGTATGTTACACTATGTTTGTTACACTATGTATGTTACATACCTCAAAAACATACTGCCTGCTCGGGGCGTTGTAATAACGCTTCACGTGAATGTTATTGTGGGGGTCCGAATAGATCACAGGCCCGTGGCTGAGTGACTGGCCGTAGGGTCCGTACTCTAGGTAGGAGTCATCTGTCCCCTCTAGGACCACCTGCATATCGAGTTGATACAACATTAGTGAACTCTCTTTTAGATCAGAATTAACTGTCTTTAAATTAGTGGACTTACTGTCTGTCTGAGTAATAAATCTATTGGTCTATCTGTCCACCGACTTATTCAGCATCTATTTACATTGTCTGTCTGTTTGTTGGTCTGTCTGTCTGTCTCTCAAAAATCAAAATTCAAACAAAAAATAATTGACATACATTCATGCAATAAATGTGAAAGTAAATACAATCAAATGTTACATATGCTAACAAAAAAATACTTATTAACATATACACATGCATACAAACAAATACACATACATATAAACGAACAGATATACATACAAACAAATATTTCTGTTTCCCAGCCTAGCTACGAGTCATTCATTGCCTCACATGCTGTTTAGTTATTTTTAAATTATACTGAATCCCGACCCTCGCAGCCTGATGCTGGTGTGCACTACAGACAGCCAATGTATTACTTAATGCTGGTGTGCACTACAGACACCCAATGTATTACTTAATTCTGGTGTGCACTACAGACACCCAATGTATTACTTAATGCTGGTGTGCACTACAGACAGCCAATGTATTACTTAATGCTGGTGTGCAGTACAGACAGCCAATGTATTACTAAATACTGGTGTGCACTACAGACACCCAATGTATTACTTAATGCTGGTGTGCACTACAGACATCCAATGTATTACTTAATGCTGGTGTACACTACAGACAGCCAATGTATTACTTAATGCTGGTGTGCACTACAGACATCCAATGTATTACTTAATGCTGGTGTGCAATACAGACATCCAATGTATTACTAAATACTGGTGTGCACTACAGACACCCGATGTATTACTTAATGCTGGTGTACACTACAGACATCCAATGTATTACTTAATGCTGGTGTGCACTACAGACATCCAATGTATTACATAATGCTGGTGTGCACTACAGACACCCGATGTATTACTTAATGCTGGTGTGCACTACAGACAGCCAATGTATTACTTAATGCTGGTGTGCACTACAGACACCCGATGTATTACTTAATGCTGGTGTGCACTGCACTACAGACACCCGATGTATTACTTAATGCTGGTGTGCACTACAGACACCCGATGTATTACTTAATGCTGGTGTGCACTACAGACACCCGATGTATTACTTAATTCTGGTGTGCACTACAGACACCCGATGTATTACTCAATGCTGGTGTGCACTACAGATACCCGATGTATTACTTAATGCTGGTGTGCACTACAGACACCCAATGTATTACTTAATGTTGGTGTGTACTACAGACATCCAATGTATTACTTAATGCTGGTGTGCACTACAGACGCCCAATGTATTACTTAATGCTGGTGTGCACTACAGACACCCGATGTATTACTTAATACTGGTGTGCACTACAGACACCCAATGTATTACTTAATGCTGGTGTGCACTACAGACACCCAATGTATTACTTAATGCTGGTGTGCACTACAGACACCCAATGTATTACTTAATACTGGTGTGCACTACAGACACCCAATGTATTACTTAATGTTGGTGAATACTACAGACATCCAATGTATTACTTAATGTTGGTGAACACTACAGACATCCAATGTATTACTTAATGTTGGTGAACACTACAGACATCCAATGTATTACTTAATGCTGGTGAGCACTACAGACACCCGATGTATTACTCACGTGCCCCTGCTGGCCGTATGTGTTGACGGACAACTCTTTATGCGTGTCGTAGCCAATCTCAAACCTAACGGCTATCTCGATACCGTCCACTACAATCTTGCCTCTGATTCTCTTGTGGTAGGCGTGGACCTGAAGTATTTCAAAGTAAACCATCAATATTAACACACAAAGTAACCCATCAGTATTAACACACAAAGTAGCCCATCAGTATTAACACACAAAGTAACCCATCAGTATTAACACACAAAGTAACCCATCATTATTAACACACAAAGTAACCCACCAGTATTAACACACAAAGTAACCCTTCAATATTAACACACAAAGTAACCCATCAGTATTAACACACAAAGTAACCTATCAGTATTAACACACGCGTGTAAATAGTATCAGCTAATTGATTTGTTTACATTGAAGTAGCAGTATCCAATCTTGGTTCCGTATTTGTTCTTCAACTCTTGCTTGACCGAGGTCAGCAGATACCTACAGGGATCTTGGAACTTGACAGTCTCGTTGTTGAATGTGGTCAGTTGTGGGTCATTCTTTACCTCAGCGGCCACCGTGTCTGTTCAAGTAATAAAAAATTTAAGATGTATTAAAACATATACATATATATGTGTGTGTGTGCGTGTGTGTGTATATTTGTGCGTGTGTATGAATAAATAGTAAAATATTTATATGAAATGATGGATGGATGGATGGAATGGTAACATTGAGAGGTTCAAATTTTGATAGACTATGGATAGGTAAATAATTAATTGGATGGATATATGTTGGATAAATCGAGGATGTCGCGAGATATCCATATACTAATTAATGGATGTCTACATGTAAAGATGAATAGAATAACGGCGGTCAGATATTTAGATATATAGATTGATAGATAATTAGATGGATTATTAAACGATGGATACATAGAGGATTTATATTATAATAGATAAATGGATAATGGATGGATTGATACATTATTAGATAGATAAATGTATAGACATACGAGGGATAGGTTGATATATAGATAGATAGATACTGGATAGATAGATAGATAGATAGATACTGGATAGATAGATAGATAGATAGATAGATACTGGATAGATAGATAGATAGATACTGGATAGATAGATAGATAGATAGATACTGGATAGATAGATAGATACTGGATAGATAGATAGATAGATACTGGATAGATAGATAGATAGATACTGGATAGATAGATAGATAGATAGATACTGGATAGATAGATAGATAGATAGATAGATAGATAGATAGATAGATAGACTGATGGGTGGTGGTGCATAGATCGACAATAGACATAGATGTATGCGGGCGTGTTTTAATTTTTTTTTTAGTTTCACAAATAGTAATTGAACTCCAGGTCACTCACTGTGTCTGTAGCAGGCGAAGTCACCTCGACCCCAGGAGTAAGGGGGGTTGTTGCAGACGCAGCGGTCGTGAGCACAGGAGGCCCGGCCAGCGATGCAGTTGTGTGGGCTGCAGGTCACCTCTGGTGATGGAAACATCGGGAATACAGGGGTGGGGGAGTAGACCGGGGGGGTTATTATGTCAAGTTCGTCCTCTGCTCTTGTTTGTGTGTTAATTTTGTCAACTGCTCTTGTTTGTGTGTTAATTTTGTCAACTGCTCTTCTTTGTGTGTTAAGTTTGTCCTCTGCTCTTGTTTGTGTGTTAATTTTGTCAACTGCTTTTGTTTGTGTGTTAATTTTGTCAACTGCTCTTCTTTGTGTGTTAATTTTGTCAACTGCTTTTGTTTGTGTGTTAAGTTTGTCCTCTGCTCTTGTTTGTGTGTTAATTTTGTCAACTGCTCTTCTTTGTGTGTTAATTTTGTCAACTGCTCTTGTTTGTGTATTAAGTTTGTCAACTGCTCTTGTTTGTGTGTTAAGTTTGTCAACTGCTCCTATTAGTGTATTAAGTTTGCCAACTGATCCTGTTTGTATGTTAAGTTTGTCAACTGCTCTTGTTAGTGTGTTAATTTTGTCAACTTCTCTTGTTTGTGTGTTAAGTTTGTCAACTGCTCTTGTTTGTGTGTTAAGTTTGTCAACTGCTCCTGTTAGTGTATTCAGTTTGTCAACTGCTTTTGTTAGTGTTTTAAGTTTGTCAACTACTCTTGTTTGCGTATTAAGTTTGTCAACTGCTCCTGTTTGTGTGTTAAGTTTGTCAACTGCTCTTGTTTATGTGTTAAGTTTGTCAACTGCTCTTGTTTGTGTGTTAAGTTTGTCAACTGCTCTTGTTTGTGTGTTAATTTTGTCAACTGCTCTTGATTGTGTGTCAAATTTGTCAACTGCTCTTGTTTGTGTGTTAAGTTTGTCAACTGCTCTTGTTTGTGTGTTAAGTTTGTCAACTGCTCTTGTTTGTGTGTTAAGTTTGTCAACTGCTCCTATTAGTGTATTAAGTTTGTCAACTGATCCTGTTTGTATGTGAAGTTTGTCAACTGCTCTTGTTAGTGTGTTAATTTTGTCAACTGCTCTTGTTTGTGTGTTAATTTTGTCAACTGCTCTTGTTTGTGTATTAAGTTTGTCAACTGCTCTTGTTTGTGTGTTAAGTTTGTCAACTGCTCCTATTAGTGTATTAAGTTTGCCAACTGATCCTGTTTGTATGTTAAGTTTGTCAACTGCTCTTGTTAGTGTGTTAATTTTGTCAACTTCTCTTGTTTGTGTGTTAAGTTTGTCAACTGCTCTTGTTTGTGTGTTAAGTTTGTCAACTGCTCTTGTTTGTGTATTAAGTTTGTCAACTGCTCTTGTTTGTGTGTTAAGTTTGTCAACTGCTCCTATTAGTGTATTAAGTTTGCCAACTGATCCTGTTTGTATGTTAAGTTTGTCAACTGCTCTTGTTAGTGTGTTAATTTTGTCAACTTCTCTTGTTTGTGTGTTAAGTTTGTCAACTGCTCTTGTTTGTGTGTTAATTTTGTCAACTGCTCTTGTTTGCGTGTTAAGTTTGTCAACTGCTCCTGTTAGTGTATTCAGTTTGTCAACTGCTTTTGTTAGTGTTTTAAGTTTGTCAACTACTCTTGTTTGCGTATTAAGTTTGTCAACTGCTCCTGTTTGTGTGTTAAGTTTGTCAACTGCTCTTGTTTATGTGTTAAGTTTGTCAACTGCTCTTGTTTATGTGTCAAGTTTGTCAACTGCTCTTGTTTGTGTGTTAATTTTGTCAACTGCTCTTGATTGTGTGTCAAGTTTGTCAACTGCTCTTGTTTGTGTGTTAATTTTGTCAACTGCTCTTGTTTGTGTGTTAATTTTGTCAACTGCTCTTGATTGTGTGTTAAGTTTGTCAACTGCTCTTGTTTGCGTGTTAAGTTTGTCAACTGCTCCTGTTAGTGTATTCAGTTTGTCAACTGCTTTTGTTAGTGTTTTAAGTTTGTCAACTGCTCCTGTTTGTGTGTTAAGTTTGTCAACTGCTCTTGTTTGTGTGTTAAGTTTGTCAACTGCTCTTGTTTGCGTGTTAATTTTGTCAACTGCTCCTGTTAGTGTATTCAGTTTGTCAACTGCTTTTGTTAGTGTTTTAAGTTTGTCAACTACTCTTGTTTGCGTATTAAGTTTGTCAACTGCTCCTGTTTGTGTGTTAAGTTTGTCAACTGCTCTTGTTTATGTGTTAAGTTTGTCAACTGCTCTTGTTTGTGTGTTAAGTTTGTCAACTGCTCTTGTTTGTGTGTTAATTTTGTCAACTGCTCTTGATTGTGTGTCAAATTTGTCAACTGCTCTTGTTTGTGTGTTAAATTTGTCAACTGCTCTTGTTTGTGTGTTAAGTTTGTCAACTGCTCTTGTTTGTGTGTTAAGTTTGTCAACTGCTCCTATTAGTGTATTAAGTTTGTCAACTGATCCTGTTTGTATGTGAAGTTTGTCAACTGCTCTTGTTAGTGTGTTAATTTTGTCAACTGCTCTTGTTTGTGTGTTAATTTTGTCAACTGCTCTTGTTTGTGTATTAAGTTTGTCAACTGCTCTTGTTTGTGTGTTAAGTTTGTCAACTGCTCCTATTAGTGTATTAAGTTTGCCAACTGATCCTGTTTGTATGTTAAGTTTGTCAACTGCTCTTGTTAGTGTGTTAATTTTGTCAACTTCTCTTGTTTGTGTGTTAAGTTTGTCAACTGCTCTTGTTTGTGTGTTAAGTTTGTCAACTGCTCTTGTTTGCGTGTTAAGTTTGTCAACTGCTCCTGTTAGTGTATTCAGTTTGTCAACTGCTTTTGTTAGTGTTTTAAGTTTGTCAACTACTCTTGTTTGCGTATTAAGTTTGTCAACTGCTCCTGTTTGTGTGTTAAGTTTGTCAACTGCTCTTGTTTATGTGTTAAGTTTGTCAACTGCTCTTGTTTGTGTGTTAAGTTTGTCAACTGCTCTTGTTTGCGTGTTAAGTTTGTCAACTGCTCCTGTTAGTGTATTCAGTTTGTCAACTGCTTTTGTTAGTGTTTTAAGTTTGTCAACTACTCTTGTTTGCGTATTAAGTTTGTCAACTGCTCCTGTTTGTGTGTTAAGTTTGTCAACTGCTCTTGTTTATGTGTTAAGTTTGTCAACTGCTCTTGTTTGTGTGTTAAGTTTGTCAACTGCTCTTGTTTGTGTGTTAATTTTGTCAACTGCTCTTGATTGTGTGTCAAGTTTGTCAACTGCTCTTGTTTGTGTGTTAAGTTTGTCAACTGCTCTTGTTTGTGTGTTAAGTTTGTCAACTGCTCTTGTTTGTGTGTTAAGTTTGTCAACTGCTCTTGTTTGTGTGTTAAGTTTGTCAACTGCTCTTGTTTGTGTGTTAAGTTTGTCAACTGCTCTTGATTGTGTGTTAATTTTGTCAACTGCTCTTGTTTGTATGTTAAGTTTGTCAACTGCTCTTGTTTGTGTGTTAAGTTTGTCAACTGCTCCTGTTTGTGTGTCAAGTTTGCTAATCGCTACAGTTTATGTATTAAGCTTACGGGGTGCTATAGTTGATCAAAAGTTTCTAGTCGAGCGTTCTAGTCGTATATACGTGTGAAGTTTTACAAGTTTAAAGTAGATAGAAATTAACAGACACTTTGAGCTAAGATGGGTCACGTCGTAATATAGACATAGAACACATTAGAGGGGGGACATACCTTCTGAATAGTCAGAGCCGTACACCAGTGGGGTCAGCACGAGAAGGACCAAAACTGTCAATAGCCCGGTCATTTTTTAAAGCTGGCACTGAAAACAAATTTACGTTAGTGAAGAACATTCACACAATGTGACTCAGACTAATATCCCTACCCTCCGTCTGTTTATATCTACTTCCCCCCTCCCGCTACATATACAAACATACACATGTTTGTTCATTGGCTCATAAGCTTGTGTTGATTGGCTACATAAAGGTGAAATGAGTAACAAATAATCAATAACAAAACGTATTTTAAAATATATATATATATATATATATATATATATATATATATATATATATATATATATATATATATATATTTGCTGGAGTTAAAAAGAAAAACAGATAACAATTGCTGAAACAAATATTTAATAATCATAGATTAATTGTATCGAAGCATTTATACACAATTATTAATTTATATGCTTTTGTTAAGTGAAATATAACATTATTAAATTAAAAACTATATTTACTGGGTTAAAACACATAATTACTTACATGCATATATTTATATTTATAAACATAGTTTAGTTACATTTATAAACATAGTTTAGTTACATTTATAAACATAGTTTAGTTACATTTATAACATAGTTTAGTTACATTTATAACATAGTTTAGTTACATTTATAACATAGTTTAGTTACATTTATAAACTTTTTTTAAAAATTGTTAGACAGTGTGTCTATTTAACTCAAATCAGATTCAAACTTAAGTTATCGGGTTAAACCTATATTGTTATCTGTCAAACTTAAATTTTGCGTAGTATGTAAGCGCACATACAAACACATAAACACGTCCTCAAACAGATACAAACACACACACTCACACAGACACAAACACACACTCACACACACACAGACACAAATACACAGACACACACAGACACAAACACACAGACAAACACCCACACACATACCAACACACACACTCACACACATACAAACACATAAACACTCTCACACACACACATACAAGCACACACACTTAAACAGACACACACTCACACACAAACTCACACACACAGACACACACTCACACGCATCCATACCTCTGCAACCTTCACAAGTACAACAACGGCCAACTGGCAAACAACCATCTCATATTACCGTATGTTGTGGACACCTAGGGTGGTATACTCGCTACTAGCTCCATCTATTTACTATATATACACTTACCGTGGTCCGATGTCACCCATAAATGTCCCATCTTCTACAACTCACGGGCAATTGTTTTTATTTTACGTTCACAGGATTGAGGTACTATAGTTTTTTTAATACAACACTCTCGCATAAAGGACGGCAGGCATTTTTTTAAATGTTTAAATTGTAAAAAAAATGTTTATTACCATGTTTATTGCTCAACTAGGGAAATGATAAAAAAATAGAGTTTCTTCCCCTGTTAACCACGTTCGCGAGTACCTGTGAATTATTTCACCGTTATGTCACGCTGACCTTGGGGTAGAGTGAAGAACGAGTCAGTGACTCAATGTCTCGAGGCCCCGCATTAAAAAAAACAACTCATTGGATACATTAAATTGTACAAACTCCAGCCGTTTGTTATATAGGCCATTATGTGTGTGTGTGGGGGGGGGGCAAAGGAACTCGCCATCAGACTGAGTCCTGGAAGAGGCATTTTTTCTAAAAAGTAAATTGTTTGATATCATTTGTGATCATTGTTTTTATCAAACATACCTTTTTTATTATTATTAATTTTGGTTGGTGCTACACTGAAGTCGAAACATCATGAAGTTATTATATTATGATTTGTCTCGTGTTTTAGTTTCGTTGTTCTAAGAATTGTAGTCAATGTTTTGTACAACTAATACATGTACACAGAAGATGTTGCTATGTTGACTCTACCCCCCTCCCTCCCTCTCCCCCCCTCCGTCCCAATGATGCTCACAAAGTAAAGTCATTAACTACCGGACACAAAGTCCACGGGACAAACTCTTCGACTGGTGTCCCTGACAGTCAATATTTAAAACAACTCAAAATATGATTGGTCAGTTAACAAAGGGGTGTCACCCCGGGACGTGTATGATAACTGCCCTCTTTTCATTACGAGACGGCCTTGAACAAAGTTCTTAAAATATATGAAACATAAAATTGACTCATTCAGCAGATTGATTCTTGCTATCCAAAATGTACAGGGGTTTATCAAGTACAATACAAGAAATACAACAACGGCGAAAAACAAACAAAACAAAAAACAAACAAGAAAAGCAGCAACAAAAAAAACTGATAATCATGACACTGATGTAGACAACTGCTTGCCTATGACTGACGTCATTTATTTACAAGAAATTGATGTCCAACTCCGATGTTGATTTATGACAGAGGACATTCATTGCTCAGTTTTCTTGATACCACAAAAACAAACCTATCGCAATTAAATGATATTGTTTGGAAAAAGACTAAATAAAACAAAAACACACCACAGGGACTGTTTATTTGTCTGTCAATACTGTTGTCTATTTTTGTAGAGAGTTGGATGTGTTGGTACAGCTATAGGATAGAAAGTTAGATGTGTTGGTACAGCTATAGGATAGAAAGTTAGATGTGTTGGTACAGCTATAGGATAGACAGTTAGATGTGTTGGTACAGCTATAGGATAGACAGTTAGATGTGTTGGTACAGCTATAGGATAGACAGTTAGATGTGTTGGTACAGCTATAGGATAGACAGTTAGATGTGTTGGTACAGCTATAGGATAGACAGTTAGATGTGTTGGTACAGCTATAGGATAGACAGTTAGATGTGTTGGTACAGCTATAGGATAGAAAGTTAGATGTGTTGGTACAGCTATAGGATAGACAGTTGTGTTGGTACAGCTATAGGATAAACAGTTGTGTTGGTACAGCTATAGGATAGAAAGTTAGATGAGTACTTAGAATTGAAAGTCAGATGATAGATGACGTAACAATACATGTAATGACATCATGCTTGACATTCAGTCAGATATTATGACTTATAAGACAAGATATGACTACAATATATATATTTATATAAAATCTGTGTGTGTGTAACTTATAGGCTATATGTGTACGTCTGTGTGTGTTGTGTGCATATTTGGTGTATGAGACGTTGAGTTTATATATGTATATATACACACATACTGACATACGCACATACACACATAGGTATATATACTTGTACTAAAACTACTATAACAACTAATACTAATTCTACTCTTATAACACACAATCCCTATCACATCCAACAAAAGGCGTTACCAATGGCAAAACGCGATGGGGTGGAAGGGTGCTCTGCCCCAGATTACGTTAGGCAGGGGGGGTACTCTGCCCCTGATTACGCTAGCCAGGGGGGTACTCTGCCCCTGATTACGCTAGCCAGGGGGGGTACTCTGCCCCTGATTACGCTAGCCAGGGGGGTACTCTGCCCCTGATTACGCTAGCCGGGGGGGTACTCTGCCCCTGATTACGCTAGCCAGGGGGGGGGTACTCTGCCCCTGATTACGCTAGCCAGGGGGGGGTACTCTGCCCCTGATTACGCTAGCCAGGGGGGGTACTCTGCCCCTGATTACGCTAGCCAGGGGGGTACTCTGCCCCTGATTACGCTAGCCAGGGATTTAAAAAGTTTCTTTCATATTGGAACAAGAAGGAGAAGGGGGGGGGCATATACATATTGTGTCTGGGAGGGGAGGGGGGCATTTTCAGAGTCCGACCCAAACACCAGGAGTTACGCCACTGCTCATCGTCTATGGAGGACCGACAGTTTAAAAGGAAACGTAAATGTCAGAGCAGATTTATTTGATAGTGACAGTTTAGAATTCAACAAAATATTTGATTACAAAGACGTTTAAATTATTTAAATTCTCTCCTTTATTTAAATGCATATGAAGTTATAGGTTTTAAAAAAAAAAAAAAATTAAAGCACTGCTTAGGATTGGAACCGCGGACTTTCATCTGTTAACCGTTCGTCAGGTACATGAGTTTCACTTCGTTGTAGGCGCTTCGAAATGCAGTTAAGCTCAGTGTGGAATAACAAGCTGGCGTGACCTCAACTTTGAACAATTCCCTTGGGGGTAGGGGTGAGCTGCGGGTTAAGAACGCTTTAAACTTTTCCCATGTTGACTTAACTGTAAGTAAAGAGTAAACAAGCAGAAACTGATGACGTCATACGCTGATTTTAAGCTACTGAATGGCTGATAGTGGGGATAATGAGTCTCAAGCTATAGGCACAGAAGACAATTAGCCTTACAGTGCCCCATGATTCATATATGAATCAACCATATTTTTTTCATTATTATAATCATATTATCAACTTTGGCCTAAAAAGGTGAATGTATTTGTTCACGTTATCTCAGAGGGATGTAAAATTACCGGAAAAGCGTTTCCAATCTGATGTTAATAATAGTACAAATATAAAAAAAATAAATTGGACACTGTATGGTTAGGTTGAAACATGGGTCAGCAGAGTGGTTCTTACATCTTTGGGGGGGGGGGGGGCTCTAGGCAAAATTATATGTCTGGCCCCCCTCTTTGCATAACGGGAATTAATCATTTGACAGTATTATAGGACCTCGAGTCTAAAATATTATTTCAGATTGTTATTTATATTAAAGTGAGGACCCGTCCTTAAAACCGTTAAAACGAATATACATTAATTATGTAAGACCGTCTGTTTAGTTCGACACAAGCTGACGTCATAGAGTCAGTGTATACATCAGCTTTACTATTGTTATTTGTGAACAAAACAACCGACAATACATTTGTTACATCCATATCAGTAGCAACTTATAACATTATCATCTTTCAATGTATAATTGTTAACGTCTGTATACATGTCTGTCTGTATTTTCTAGTAAAATTTTATTTACGGCTTGTGGATTTTTTTTTTTAATGTTGATTATATAATTATGAAAAATATTTTTTTAATTACCCCCCCCCCCCCCCAAAATACACTTTACAAAATGTGGTCAAAGAGAAATAGCCGTTGAATTATTTTAAAAGATATTTTCCTGTCGCAGTTATCCTAGTCTCCAATCCAAATGTTTCTTAACAACGCATGGAACGAACGTGCACTCGCTACAAACAAATCATAATGAAATAGTAAGAATATTGCATTGTCATTGGGTTCTGAATTTTATTGAAAGTATCAGAGCTAAAGCTTATCGGAAAGTGGTCTAAAATTGGATTGCCAAATTACCGGACAAACACAAGAAGTGAAGAAAAAACGTTGTAAAAAATAAATGTGGTCAAAGAGAGATAACCGTGGAATTATTTTGAAATATTATTCCTTTCGCAGTTATCCTAGTCTCCAACCCAAATGTCTGCAAATGATAATTTAAGTTGAAAGCTGGATGCAGGAAGTGCTTGTTTCCGTTACTAGCCTGACCAAAATTAACTCCAATGACATTGTACTATGCGATAAAATTACAAATAGAATATTGACTGCGGCTATTGAAGTCAAATTTATTTTTACGTTTTTTTGTTGTATTTTCCTGTTTTTCTATTTGTAATATCAAATTATATGCCATAATTATGGCAACACTGAATCTGATAAACTCTGTTTTCTGCCTCAATTACTTTCTCTTCTGATATAGTAAGAATACATTAAACATATCCATCAAATTATTTTTGTTATATCTATGTTCTCTCGAATCTAGACTATAATTATAACTTTCAGCAGATGTATATAAATCCAGCTCTTGCTAGACATTCTTCAAACCAGTTATAAAATTTTTTAAAGATATTTTTTTTCCCTTTGCATCCATTTCGTCAATTTCGATTACACTGACAAAGTTATTGTTTAAAATTTATAAACATGAATTGGGGGTATGATGATATTCAGAAATGAAATTATTTCTTAAGCTTTTTTTTTCAATTGTAAAAAACAAACTGATATTTCACAGGCTGTAAGAGGATTTTTGTAACTTGATAGAATGACTTCATTCACTACTCCATGGATCTGCTAGAGTAAGTAAATGTTTTTGTAATCGCACTTGTTAGAAGACCAAAAGTGACCATTATATTATGGTATAAGGAACTGACATATATAAATTATATTAGGGTATAAGGAACATGACATAAATTATTTTTTTTTTCAGAATTTTTTTTTTCAGGATTAGGGTTAGGGATAGGGTTAGAGTTAGGGATAGGGTTAGGGATAGAGATAGATATCAATTTGCGCGAAAATCCCCGGAAACAGAAAAAAAAAATAAACGTTTGGTCGACCGTACATATGCTAGTAGTCGACCCAAACCTGGGGTCGAGTAACAAGTGCCTTTTGTAATTCATTAAACTGTTCAGTTCTAATACCCATTTTTGTTTTTCATTTTTATTATTATTATTACATTTTGTTTTGAGTCATCATATCATTGATATCATCAATTGTTGATATTTTTTCTCTATGCTATTTAATTAATGCAGAAAATTTTTTAATTTATGTAGAAAAATGGTTTAAAACTCGTCTTAGAATGAAATATTGATTTTATTATTAAGAACTTTTATATTTATCTTAAATATTTATTTATTTTTAATATTATTATTTTTAAATTTTATTTACATATCTCTGTACTTTATATAAAATTAAGAGCTTGTAACATTATTAGAAAAATTATTAGGAAACATTGGAGAAGTAAAATAATGTGATTGACTTCATTCATGAGATATATGAGATATATCTGCTAATTACGAATTGAGGATGGAATTTTTTTAAATGTCGAACTATATTTTTTAATAAAAACAAACAATTATAAAATTAAAAATAGTTTTTTTTAATGAATTTCATTCAACCTAACCTGTACCCTTCACTTTTAGGTGTTTACATCAGGAATTTAATCTGGTTCACCAAATCAGGCACGTTTGCTGTCACTGCTGTGTAATTGTCATCCCTGATATGGTCTCGTCTTTTTTCTGCTACTATAAGAGCTGATGTAAAGTTGACAAAATTTTTTTCTTTTATTATTTGGCCATAAATCTAGTGCAGCATTAGATTTAGCTTGATAGCAATGTTTTATTTTATTATTTGGCCATAAACCTAGTGCAGCATTAGATTTAGCTTGATAGCAATGTTTTATTTTATTATTTGGCCATAAATCTAGTGCAGCATTAGATTTAGCTTGATAGCAATGTTTTATTTTATTTTAAAATCTGAAGCTTTAATTTTCTGTTTTAGTTTTTGGACTTTATAAAAAAGAAAATCTTATCATTTAACAACCACACATGTATTTTTTTAAATTATACTCATTTAAAAAGAGTCAAATAAAAAGATTATTGATTAAATTTATGGTAGTGCATGATTTTTCAAAGTTTTTAACAGTAACTTTGAACCATGACCATAATCTTCTATCTCTTTTGACCCTCTGAAATTTATTAAATTAATCATTCTGTAATAGCCGATTATTTTATTTTTTTTTTTCTTCATTTCAAATTACAAATAATTTTTTATCTCTTTAGTTGTTGAGTAGAAAATGAATGTTATTGGCTCATGTGATCTTTTGTGCTGGAAATTCTAAAGCTGTCGAGCTGACCTCTTCATTGAGTTGAGACTGGGCATGAAATGTTTTTGAAGTTGCCACATCTGAAGTTTACAGTATGGAAGCTTTTATAATGTCTCTAAAGGAAAGAATGTAAAAGGTGAGCTTAATAAATTTCTTATCATTGGTCATCTTTATTTCAAATATAAATACTTTTGAGAAGCTTACTTGTATGTATCTTTTTCATTATACACAGCAAGAGTCATCACAATGGTGAAATCAGAATTCAAATTTTTTAAAGATAACATAGAAGATAAATAAAGGAGAAAAGATTTCTTTGAATATTTAAAAAAAGTAAGTTTTGATTATTGAATTAACTGGCCGACTTTATGATTGAAAATTTTTAAAAGAAATGATTGACAATACAGGCTAAATGTTTTTTTAAGCATTGATCAAAAACACGAGTCGCTACTTGTCAAATTAATTTTTAATTTGTCTCAATTCACTGTTAGTTTTTAATGTGATGTTTTACTTAAAAAATTGAAATAAGAAAAGTTATTTTTTTTTTAGTAAGAATATTCATGCAGCATCTTGTTAACCAAAATAAAATAATTTTTTTTTAAAATAGGGTGAATAAAGAACTACAGAAGAGATGGAGCGAACTGAGAAATGAAACAACTTGAACTAAACTGCAAGTACTATCATCATGAAACAACTTGAACTAAACTGCAAGTGCTATCATCATGAAACAACTTGAACTAAACTGCAAGTGCTATCATCATGAAACAACTTGAACTAAACTGCAAGTGCTATCATCATGAAACAACTTGAACTAAACTGCAAGTGCTATCATCATGAAACAACTTGAACTAAACTGCAAGTGCTATCATCATGAAACAACTTGAACTAAACTGCAAGTGCTATCATCATGAAACAACTTGAACTAAACTGCAAGTGCTATCATCATGAAACAACTTGAACTAAACTGCAAGTGCTATCATCAACTTTTAAGCTAAGATATATCCTGTTGATCCTGTTTTTTGCATATGAATATCTTATCATTTAGATTTTTATAACTCAAATAGACTAAACCATAAACTTCCGTTAATAGACTTAACCATGAACTTCTGTTGTTTGATTAGGACACAGTGAACAAATTCCATAAGATGGTGGCCTCACACCTGGAGGGTTGCTTGAGGTTGATTCCTGTGTTTCCGACTTGACTTCAATGAACATTTGAAACATTTGGAGCCCCAGGAAAGATTATCATTTTTGAGGACAAGCTTAATACAGATACAACTTACACAAGTAGACAGCTGTACTGTTTTTCAGTTCTGTTTACTTATAATGATTGTAAAAGTCTTCAACAATATTCTTATGTTTGTAAATTTACCTTTAAAACTTACATTCATAAAATGGTGAATAGACTATGATAACTTAAAAAAGATGTGTCATTGTGTTCTTTTCATATACATTTTTTAATATCATAATATAGTATGGATTATTTTCGGATCTTTTAAAAACTCCATTAGTTGGATAAGTTTCTTTATTCTGTTACAGTTTAAAACATAGAGATAATATCTTAGAACTGTCAATTAAATTCACTGAGAAAATACACATTTTTTGTAACTATGTTTATTTGTTGGAGGTAACTGTAAACCACAAAGATTTTGGGGGATTGAAAAAAATGTTCAATAAAATTAAAAGTATCATTGGCAATTAATGTGTATGCACCAATGCAGGCTCATTGTGTGTTTAATAATTATTTTAACTGTTAATAATGGCATGACCTATATTTTATTGTAATAGGACTAGATTAAATTTACTAAAGAATTTTAGATGCTATAGCTTTAAGACAGGGGAGAGAATTTTCATTATCTATAAAAGTATTTCACTTTATTTGTTAGCTGTATTCTTGTAACAAAGTTAACAGATCTTTTACTTTTTTTCTGTCTCTACAGTCAAAACTAGACCTGAATTGGTTTGTATACATTGCAATAAACAATGCCATCAGTATACAATTGCAGAAAATATAGTTTGTGAAATAATTATTAAAATGTTAGGGGAAGCATCTCCACGTATGATTGTAGTATACCATCAGTCCTGACAAATACACATCCCACTGATTGTAGTATACCATCAGTCCTGACAAATACACATCCCACTGATTGTAGTATACCATCAGTCCTGACAAATACACATCCCACTGATTGTAGTATACCATCAGTCCTGACAAATACACATCCCACTGATTGTAGTATACCATCAGTCCTGACAAATACACATCCCACTGATTGTAGTATACCATCAGTCCTGACAAATACACATCCCCACTGATTGTAGTATACCATCAGTCAAATAGACATCCCCACTGATTGTAGTATACCATCAATCAAATACACATCCCCACTGATTGTGGTATACCATCAGTCAAATACACATCCCCACTGATTGTAGTATACCATCAGTCAAATACACATCCCCACTGATTGTAGTATACCATCAGTCAAATAGACATCCCCACTGATTGTAGTATACCATCAATCAAATACACATCCCCACTGATTGTGGTATACCATCAGTCAAATACACATCCCCACTGATTGTAGTATACCATCAGTCAAATACACATCCCCACTGATTGTAGTATACCATCAGTCAAATACACATCCCCACTGATTGTTGTTTACCATCAGTCAAATACGCATCCCCACTGATTGTGGTATATCATTCATCCCGCCAAATTCACTGAGACCATAACATGGACATTGAACAGTGTTTACAGATATATTCATCTCATTGCCTGGATATTGTACAGTGTTTACATATATACTCATCTCATTACCTGGACATTGTACAGTGTTTACAGATATACTCATCTCATTGCCTGGACATTGTACAGTGTTTACATATATACCCATCTCATTACCTGGACATTGTACAGTGTTTACATATATACTCATCTCATTACCTGGACATTGTACAGTGTTTACAGATGTACTCATCTCATTACCTGGACATTGTACAGTGTTTACAGATGTACTTATCTCATTGCCTGGACATTTTACAGTGTTTACAGATATACTCATCTCATTACCTGGATATTGTACAGTGTTTACAGATATACTCATCTCATTACCTGGACATTGTACAGTGTTTACAGATATACTCATCTCATTACCTGGACATTGTACAGTGTTTACAGATGTACTCATCTCATTGCCTGGACATTGTACAGTGTTTACAGATATACTCATCTCATTGCCTGGACATTGTACAGTGTTTACAGATATACTCATCTCATTACCTGGATATTGTACAGTGTTTACAGATGTACTCATCTCATTGCCTGGACATTGTACAGTGTTTACAGATATACTCATCTCATTGCCTGAACAATGTACACTTTTTACAGTTTTACTCATCCCATTACCTGGACATTGTACACTTTTTACAGTTTTACTCATCCTTTTCAGAAACCGGTTGTTACCTTCAAACAGTATCACAGTAAACAAATACTTCAGTTAGAATAGAAATCAATTGATATGAGTACAGACGCCAGTAATTTAACTGACCAGACTACACTACTTGTAAAAAAAAACAACTGTTGTACAGCCAGCGACCTCTGAAAATTAGACGCGGGGAGTGAATATATAAATATGAAGATGAGTTAATTTATGCATACAATTTTAGAGTATTTTTAACAACCCTGCTTATATTATCGCCCAGTTGATACGCATGCGCGATCATCAAAGAAATTAGATATGTCCTAAGTCATAATAATTCCGTAGAATAGATGGTTCGCCCGGAGACCGCAGTTTTTTCAAGGGGTAGGTTTTTAAAAATGCGCATCAAAATTTATACTGCAGTTTACCATGCTGCATCTTTATACAACTTACTAAAAGATGTTTGGTCTAAGTGACAAGCTCCACATGTTATAGTATTAGTAATAAGATTGTATTTATTTTATAGCTATATTGGCGGTGTTGAAGCGTGTCTCCCGTTCCTACAGAGCGCCGGGGTGAGTGTCGCTACATCTAACAATTCAGTACACACAAAAAAATCTCATTATACTACTCAAGAAATTTAACTCGTGTTTTCTTAAGGCGGACGACAGTAATAACTGAGTTGTGTCCCTTGCATCGAAAAATTCATTAAAGATTTAAATTTATTAAAATTTTTTTGTATTAATTATTTTAGAAAATCGGTTAGTTTTAAAAACTTTGTGCTATTGTTATTTGAAATGTTTTTGGGGACATTAAACACTCGAAGATTGTGTAACAAAAAAGAGACAAATAGCGCATCTTAAGGATACTATTAAAGGAATAAATAATGAGTAAACATGTATCCAAAAGATTTAACCGAAATATTGAGATAACCATATGTATTTATTAATTCAAGGGAAATAAACCCTTATTTGAAGACATACTATTGCCGAAATATATCTTCCATTGTCATGAAAATGTATCTACTCGAATGGGTATTTTTGTAAATGTTCATTTAATAACAATAATTGTAATTATGGCAATTTTTTCGATGTAGTATTTCCATATTGGCGCATTGACATAATTTAGACAATATATTGACTAATCTAACACCAACTTGACACAGTTTACGTTCTACTTTGACTAGTGTTATTTTAATTACAGGCCCTATTTTAGTTTCAGGATTTATTTCGTTTATTCTGTAATAATTTTAGTTTTAGTCTAGTTTTAGTTTTAGGCCCAATTTTAGTTTTCGTCGACTACAACTAAAACACCAGAGTTTTAGTTTTCGTCTTATTCATTTTAGTTTCACTTTTAGTTTTAGTCTTGTAGACACCAGTAACGAATAACATCATTGTTGATGACTAATTGTTGAAACAGATTGAATCATAATAGTAGTAGTCACAGAGATGACAGCTCAGTGTACTGAGACAGTCCATTCAATCCATTGTCACATTATAACTCACACTATCACATTGTGTCACGTGCCAATGCCATTACTCAATTTTTGACTATGTTGTAGACTAGTCACTAGCAGACTTGCAGTTCATGTACAAAAAAAAATAAAAACGTATTTACAATGATCAAAACAGTTTTGAAAACTAACCGTTTCATTAAATTTTTTAATTGTTTAAATTTTGCAAAAAAAATTTAATCTTGTAATGTTTAAATAGCAGAAGTTATGGCGCAATGAAATTCTTCCGGATGTCAGATCAACCGGCACCTTTCTGTTCACAATTTCCAGCAATTGATGGAATTTAATATCTCAGCAGGAAACGCGTATATGTAGTTTTATAAATACAAGAGAAATAACCCATTTATTAGTGTTGTTCGTCTAAGATTAACAAGGTTATATCCCTTGATAAGTATTAATGAGAATTATTTAGATTCATATTTGTTAATCAGAAAAATGAAAAAATTAATTAATTAATTGCAAAATTATTTATTAAAACATAAATTGTCATGAAGCAAGAACATGTATGCGAAATTTCAGGAAAATCTTTTACCAAAAAGTGCCTCAAAAAATGGTTAGAAAATAATTGTAAGAGAGCTTGTTTGTCTTAAAAATATATTTTTGTTAGATCTCATCTGAAATATATCAAACAGTAACAGAAATTTCATTTCTACATCAGCTTTCTTTTTTTTTTAAATTAGTCATGTAATTCTATTTTCAGCAGACATGAGCAAACAATAGCCAAGCATGGCCTATCAGTCTGTTTGATCTAACCTGCTCTTTGCTTGCTAACATCTAGTATGACATTTACCTAATAATTTTACTTGTTCATATATACACTCCATCCGCCTGCTCTTAGTCCGGCTCTACTGCCAACTTAAAGAACCCATTGTGGCCCATGTTTCAAAGAGTTTGCCCACCCCTGTTCTAGAATGTGCTTGTAATAAACTGATGACTTTTGAAGCCAAAGATCTGGATTACAGGACTGCTACCAACCAGATTTAACTGGACACAATTTTAAAATCTCAAGTAAAATTCAGAATTAAATATTTTTGTTTGTTTTATGAATGGAAGATATTTATCAAAGACATGTAAATGTTGTCATTTTCAAAATGGCAGCTTTTTTTTACTATCCTAGAATCTTTTTAAAAAAATATTTTTCGTAATTGATTGATCTTGTTGATCATTTTACTGAACACTGATCAAATCCTATGACCGTAAGATTTAATAATTAAATCCCATGTATCTATAATCTGCATCAAACAAAGTACTAATTAACCATTTAAAATAAAAACAGTTATTTAAACTGACCATTTTCTATAATATATTTGTTTAAATTTCGCAATCAATTTAATCTTATCATGTTTAAATAGCACAAGTTATGGTGCCATGTAATTCGTCCTGATGTCAGATTAACCGGCACCTTTCCAATTTCCAGCCATGTATCTCCATGTACCTACAATCTGCATGATAAATATACTCATGCTGATACTAAAATGCTAACAAAAGTTAATTTAACAATTTCATATATTATATTTATCTATCAATTAAAAAAAAGACAAAGATATCTTTAAGTGTTTCTTTATTTGGCGAAATTCAAAACTGGATCTAAAACATTTTTTACGGTGTGAAAGAAAAAAAAATTCAAATAGAATTATACAATGGCAGATATTATATTTTGGTTGATGTCATAGGTAACAATTACTGGGAGAGAAACACAAGTACTGGTACTAAATATTTACTACAGGGAGGGAAACACAAATATTAGTCCAAATATTTCCGACAGGGTGACCACACAAATATTGGTCCAAATATTTCCGACAGGGTGACCACACAAATATTGGTCCAAATATTTCCGACAGGGTGACCACACAAATATTGGTCCAAATATTTCCGACAGGGTGACCACACAAATATTGGTCCAAATATTTCCGACAGGTAATTGTTTACAGGTACAACAAAAATTGTTTTCTCATTTAAAATTTTTTTTTCAATTAATGCCAGTAAACCTTGGTCATTCTGAAGTGAATTTCAAAACAAGTAAAATATTCCTAGGTAAATAAGATTGACAATAATTTTGTACCTGACTTATACAACAACCCACTTAATTATGTTTAACAGTACAGCAAAACAATAAATCACATCAGTAATTGGGGGAAGAGGGGAGGTAAACAGTATATTATAAACTTTTAAAAATTCACAGCACTTCATTAGTGCAAACATGCTTCAAAAAAATAAATAACAACGTAAAAAAAACTTGAAGCCTTTTCTTCTACCCGACTGCAGAAGAGTTCCCCATTCAGTACTGCTGGCCACGTGACTTATTGGACAAACACACAATGAACACAAGGGAAAGACTTGATTCAACTGTATCCTCCAGTGGATGAATGACCACAATATACTGGCCAGTCTTGCGTCAGACTTGCTCACATTTACTCATCTTTTAAAGTTACTGAAAAAGGAAAAAAACAAAGTAAAGCAAAATGTTAGCCCAGTGGTAATGATGCTGCAAGCTTAACCAGTGTGGTACAGATCAGAGGTTCAAACCCCAACAGCTCTAGTCATATATGTCCTACATGATGTCTCTGCCATTTTACAGCTAGCAGTGATGGCTCTTGTGGGTAAATTGAAGGGATGTGACATTTCAAAAGTGGTTCTATGATTATAAAACATTGTTTAGCCTTTATATTCAGACTATAGAAATGCAAATAGCTAATACACACAAAAAACACATTACAAATAGAGATGGGACAATATCAAAATTCATACAGATTCCATAAGTTTCCAAATTTTTATCAAAACCTCAGTTTCTGATATTATACCCAAACCTGATATATAGAACTAACAGACTTAATAGAGTTGGAGAAACAGAGACAAAAATATTTAATTCTAAAGAATCAGTTGAGGGAATCAGTGACAAGGCTTAAATTCCCACGTTTCAATACGTCCAAAAAAAAAAAAAAAAAATTTTCACATATTTCCAGTTGCTAATTTCGTCTTAAATTACTGTATATCCTCATGTCAGGGAAACTTAAACTAAAGAAGAAAAAAAATACTTGCACAACCAAATTCCATTGCTGTAAAAACCAACCCACCACATGTGTTGATGTATGAATTACATCTCCCAGTATAGCCTAGACCAGTTCAGCATTGTCCATGGAATATTCTTTGCCTGAAACTGTCAAAGATATATAGTTTGTAAACCACTGACCATATAGTTTGTAAACCACTGACCATATAGTTTGTAAACCACTGGTCATATAGTTTGTAAACCACTGACCATATAGTTTGTAAACCACTGGTCATATAGTTTGTAAACCACTGACCATATAGTTTGTAAACCACTGGTCATATAGTTTGTAAACCACTGACCATATAGTTTGTAAACCACTGACCATATAGTTTGTAAACCACTGACCGTATAGTTTGTAAACCACTGACCATATAGTTTGTAAACCACTGACCATATAGTTTGTAAACCACTGATCATATAGTTAGTAAACCACTTACCATATAGTTTGTAAACCACTTGTCATATAGTTTGTAAACACTGATTTGATAACAAAATGAAACAAACATTTTACCTGAACCCTTGAGAAAATATTTGATTCAACCATTAAAACAATCACAACTCTAGATCTGGGATGTGCTGGCATTGGACGAGGCAATGAGCATTAGTCTTTGGGTTGCTGAAAAAATGACATAAATAAATAAATAAAGCTTTATCAATAAAAAGGTTATTAACTACTATTGTCTATGTAATGTGAATTTATTTAACTAATTCATTATACAATGATTAAATAAAATAATTACATAAACAAACCAAGATCTTGCCAAGTACATTTGAAACCCCCAATCTGGCTCATCAATGGTCTTTACAAGTCTGACACATCTATCCTTTGGATGAGTGTGTTGCATAGGTAAGTGTAACCAAACCCATCACTGGAACAATGTGAGCTTGCCATCCCAGCCACTAAGTTGATTGACTGTTAAAAAAAATATATCAATTAATACAGAAATTAATACATGAATCAATATAAATTATTTATCTATTAAAATCTTCTATTGGTCTTTCATATTCTCTTCTTGTATGTCTGCTTTAATTTCTACTTTGTCTGTATCCCACCTGTCACCTGGGCAAGAGTCATCGTAAATCATGGATCAGTCTGCCCATTTGACTGGGGGCAATGTAGGGGTCCAATGCTATAAACTTTTTTTATTACATTCTTCGTTGTTATTGTACTTGGGGAAATAAACTGGGGAATTAGTCTCTGGTGCAGCCTAAATTTCTTATGAGTAGGGTAGTCAGAGATGTACTTTTCGTAAAATGAAGTGGCTGGACACACAAATATAAGGAACACTTATATCGACTGATTCGAGTGCTATATGTTTCAAGGTACATGTAAAAAAAAAATAATAATAAAACCAATACTTAAACGTAGAATAACATTAACAACTGACCTCAGTATGCCTAATAGCTTCTTTGTAACCAACGAATTAAGAGAAATCTCCAATTACATACATCAGTGTATCTAGTACCTATTTAGTCTACAGTGAACAAAGAATATTATTTTAAAATAACAATATTCAATAACTCTTTTTAAACTGTTAACGAAACAAAGGTAAAAGTGTACGACGGTTAAAGGAATTAAATGTAACTATCTAGTGCTATATTTAAATCAATAATTACTTACATCTCTATGTTTTCACCTGCCAAAAACTGATGCAAACGGAAGTCGTCTTGACGTCTGCAAGGGTCAACCAGTACAATCTTCTATGCATTGTTTAACAACATTTGGGTTGGAGATTAAATAAGACAACTGCGAAAACATTTTTTCAATTAATTCTACGGTTACCTCTCACGGCTGCCAGAGACTGAGCCCACAGCTGCTAGAGACAGTTTACAGCTGCTAGAGACTGAGCCCACACCTGCTAGAGACTGAGCCCACAGCTGCCAGAGACTGAGCCCACAGCTGCCAGAGACTGAGCCCACAGCTGCCAGAGACTGAGCCCACAGCTGCCAGAGACTGAGCCCACAGCTGGTAGAGACTGATTCCACAATCGGAAACATGTCATGTGTTACATCAAACATTGAACAAAATATTTGATGACAAAGACGTTTAAATTATTTAAATTCTCTTCTTTATTTAAATGCATATGAAGTTATAGGTTTTAAAAAAAATAAATTTAAAGCACTGCTTAGGATTGGAACCGCGGACTTTCATCTGTTAACCGTTCGTCAGGTACATGAGTTTCACTTCGTTGTAGGCGCTTCGAAATGCAGTTAAGCTCAGCGTGGAATAACAAGCTGGCGTGACCTCAACTTTGAACAATTCCCCTGGGGGTAGGGGTGAGCTTCGGGTGAAGAACGCTTTAAACTTTTCCCACGTTGACTTAACTGTAAGTAAAAAGTAAACAAGCAGAAACTGATGACGTCATAAGCTGAATTTAAGCTACTGAATGGCTGATAGTGGGGATAATGAGTCTCAAGCTAGGCACAGAAGACAAGTAGATTGAATTATGGGTAAATTTTCAGCAGAGTCGTTCTTACACCTTTGGGGGGGGGGGGAGGGGGTCCTAGGTAGTGACTTCCATAGATATAGGGGCCCTAGGCAAAAAGTATACGTCGGGCCCCCTCTTTGCATAAGATTTAAGAGGAATTAATAATTTGACAGTAAGGCTCCGTGCAACTGTATTTCCATAAAAAACGGATTTGAGCTCCAGAGTTTAAAATATTATTTCAGACAAGCTGTACCTTGCAAAACCATTGCATAGAGTTATATCCCCTTGTGCTTGATCGGTAGGCTAGGTTTATTTTTGGTTTCGGGCAGATCCGATTTTTTTCATGTTTGTATTTTAAACTGGAATATTGTTGTATTAATTCTTTACTTTACTTTACTTTAATTCTTTACGCAAAAAAGAAGTTCTTCCCTGGGATTCAAACCCTAGACAATTACTAGACATACATGTCACGATCATAAAATTACATAAGGAAGATGCTACATGCTTGCATTAACCTTTCACAAAGGGTTTTCGCTCCAGGCTTCTCTGCGTGTCGCTCTTTGTGGTATGAAACATTCGTCTGTACACACCGCTGTCTTCCAGGTTTCTGTTGAGTTTGTGGATGAATTTAATGGCGCTCTGTATAAATATCTGCATGATACACAAAGTACGTAAACTACTTGGAAAATAAGTAAATAAGTCAAATATCTAACAAATTTTTATGCGACGGCCCGCTAAGAAGATGCCTAAAGGGACTCACGGGCACAGGGCACCCATGCAAATGGATTGTTGTTTTTTTTTCTGATTGGTTGTCGTGGGGGCCACAAAACATTAGATCTCATTAATTTGGGCGCAATAGTTGCGGCGCGAACATCTTGTGTGCATTCACGAAATGTATTTAAAGGATAACTCATTTTCAGTCTTCTGTCCTCTATCGGGGGCCGGGAGGTGGGGGGGGCCGAAAGCCCCCCCTCCCCCCCTTCAGCCATATCACGGCCCTATATAACTAGTACAGCTGAGCCCTTTACGTTATTATTGAGAACTGTTCTTTCTGACTATTATTAATGTATTTGTTGACTGTGCCCTTTCTATGAATGGGGAAAATACATTAAAAAAATATAAATAAAACATCTTACCATCATAGAGTCGTCACTGGGTCCGTACAGTGCTATGTGCACAGTTTCTACTTTGGTTGACGGGTACTCCCCGTAGAATCGACCAATAGCTGTCAGCATTGCCATGGAGACTTCAAAAGGGGGATAATCCAGCCCGCCCATTCCAAGGGCAGGAAATGCCACGCTGTCAAAGTTTTCTCTGTGCGCATGTCTAAGACAGTCTAGCACGAGCTGTTGAATATCGTTGTGTTTCGATTCCTTCAAAACAAAATGATTTAGTATATTAATAATGTTTAACAAAAAAAAATGTGTGTTCATTAAATGCACCGCCAACAACCTAAAAGAAATCTCTATTAAAACAAACACTTAATTATGTCATCAGATCCTAAATAATATTTATGCTTATATCCATACAAGGGCACTATTGTTGTTCATGAGCTATATTAGGCCTACTGTCTCTACAATATTCTGCAAAGAGAATTACTTCCGACACAATTGTCTGCCTAGGGCATCCAAAGACCTAAGAACGGCCCTGTTAGAAAATGTACGTCGACCCAATGATATTACTTCTCTCTTTCCCTTGTCATTTCTCCATTCATCTCTCTCTCTCTCTCTATATATATATATATATATATATATATATATATATATATATATATATATATATATATATATATATATATATATACAGTGGATTCCGCTTAATTGCGACACCGCTTAGTTGGGACAGCCGCTTATTTGGGACAAATCTCAAAGAAACCAAACCACGAAGCCAATGGTAAATT
Organism: Bulinus truncatus; assembly: GCA_021962125.1. Taxonomy (NCBI): domain Eukaryota; kingdom Metazoa; phylum Mollusca; class Gastropoda; family Planorbidae; genus Bulinus; species Bulinus truncatus. The sequence continues at coordinate 1,969,209 of JAGDYQ010000136.1, read as the reverse complement.
TGTATGTTTAATTGGGACAGCCGCTTAATTGGGACAAAAAGCCTCGGTCCCGATGTGTCCCAATTAAGCGGAATCGACTGTATATATATATATATATATATATATATATATCTTTCACTCTCTCTCTCTCTCTCTCTCTCTCTCTTTTTCTCTCCTCTCTCTTTCTCTCCCCCTCTCCCCTTCTCTCTATCTCTCTCTGTCTCTGTCTAAACACGTCTGTGTTCTAATACAGTGGTTCTCAAACGCTTTCGTTTCGCTACCCACCATTGAGTCGTGACCCACTATTTGACCCACTATTTGACCCACTATTTGACCCACTATTTGACCCACTATTTGACCCACTGTTTGACCCACTGTTTGACCAACTATTTGACCCACTGTTTGACCCACTATTTGACCCACTGTTTGACCCACTGTTTGACCCACTGTTTGACCCACTGTTTGACCCACTATTTGACCCACTGTTTGACCCACTATTTGACCCACTGTTTGAACCACTATTTGACCCACTGTTTGACCCACTGTTCGACCCACTGTTTGACCCACTGTTTGACCCACTATTTGACCCACTGTTTGACCCACTATTTGACCCACTGTTTGACCCACTATTTGACCCACTGTTTGACCCACTATTTGACCCACTATTTGACCCACTGTTTGACCCACTGTTTGACCCACTATTTGACCCACTGTTTGACCCACTGTTTGACCCACTGTTTGACCCACTATTGGACCCACTGTTTGACCCACTATTTGACCCACTATTTGACCCACTGTTTGACCCACTATTTGACCCACTATTTGACCCACTGTTTGACCCACTGTTTGACCCACTATTTGACCCACTATTTGACCCACTGTTTGACCCACTGTTTGACCCACTATTTGACCCACTGTTTGACCCACTGTTTGACCCACTATTGGACCCACTGTTTGACCCACTGTTTGACCCACTATTTGACCCACTATTTGACCCACTGTTTGACCCACTGTTTGACCCACTATTTGACCCACTATTTGACCCACTATTTGACCCACTGTTTGACCCACTGTTTGACCCACTATTTGACCCACTGTTTGACCCACTGTTTGACCCACTATTGGACCCACTGTTTGATCCACTGTTTGACCCACTATTTGACCCACTATTTGACCCACTGTTTGACCCACTGTTTGACCCACTATTTGACCCACTATTTGACCCACTATTTGACCCACTGTTTGACCCACTGTTTGACCCACTATTGGACCCACTATTTGACCCACTGTTTGACCCACTGTTTGACCCACTATTGGACCCACTGTTTGACCCACTGTTTGACCCACTGTTCGACCCACTGTTTGACCCACTGTTTGACCCACTATTTGACCCACTGTTTGACCCACTATTTGACCCACTGTTTGACCCACTATTTGACCCACTATTTGACCCACTATTTGACCCACTATTTGACCCACTATTTGACCCACTGTTTGACCCACTGTTTGACCCACTATTTGACCCACTGTTTGACCCACTATTTGACCCACTGTTTGACCCACTATTGGACCCACTGTTTGACCCACTATTTGACCCACTATTTGACCCACTGTTTGACCCACTATTTGACCCACTATTTGACCCACTGTTTGACCCACTGTTTGACCCACTATTTGACCCACTATTTGACCCACTGTTTGACCCACTGTTTGACCCACTATTTGACCCACTGTTTGACCCACTGTTTGACCCACTATTGGACCCACTGTTTGACCCACTGTTTGACTTACTATTTGACCCACTATTTGACCCACTGTTTGACCCACTGTTTGACCCACTATTTGACCCACTGTTTGACCCACTATTTGACCCACTGTTTGACCCACTGTTTGACCCACTATTGGACCCACTATTGGACCCACTATTTGACCCACTGTTTGACCCACTGTTTGACCCACTGTTTGACCCACTATTGGACCCACTGTTTGACCCACTATTTGACCCACTATTTGACCCACTGTTTGACCCACTATTTGACCCACTATTTGACCCACTGTTTGACCCACTGTTTGACCCACTATTTGACCCACTATTTGACCCACTGTTTGACCCACTGTTTGACCCACTATTTGACCCACTGTTTGACCCACTGTTTGACCCACTATTGGACCCACTGTTTGACCCACTGTTTGACCCACTATTTGACCCACTATTTGACCCACTGTTTGACCCACTGTTTGACCCACTATTTGACCCACTATTTGACCCACTATTTGACCCACTGTTTGACCCACTGTTTGACCCACTATTGGACCCACTATTTGACCCACTGTTTGACCCACTGTTTGACCCACTATTGGACCCACTGTTTGACCCACTGTTTGACCCACTGTTCGACCCACTGTTTGACCCACTGTTTGACCCACTATTTGACCCACTGTTTGACCCACTATTTGACCCACTGTTTGACCCACTATTTGACCCACTATTTGACCCACTGTTTGACCCACTATTTGACCCACTATTTGACCCACTGTTTGACCCACTGTTTGACCCACTATTTGACCCACTGTTTGACCCACTGTTTGACCCACTGTTTGACCCACTATTGGACCCACTGTTTGACCCACTATTTGACCCACTATTTGACCCACTGTTTGACCCACTATTTGACCCACTATTTGACCCACTGTTTGACCCACTATTTGACCCACTATTTGACCCACTGTTTGACCCACTGTTTGACCCACTATTTGACCCACTGTTTGACCCACTGTTTGACCCACTATTGGACCCACTGTTTGACCCACTGTTTGACCCACTATTTGACCCACTATTTGACCCACTGTTTGACCCACTGTTTGACCCACTATTTGACCCACTGTTTGACCCACTATTTGACCCACTGTTTGACCCACTGTTTGACCCACTATTGGACCCACTATTGGACCCACTATTTGACCCACTGTTTGACCCACTGTTTGACCCACTATTGGACCCACTGTTCTCTCAATGTGAACGACATGAAAAGCAATACCCCTCCCCCCCCACCACCCTTTTCCCGCAAATAATGCCCATGGGTGCAAGCAAAACAACGTGAGTAAAGGCTCCATAAACAGTATGCCTTCTTTGAATTCATATTTCAGGTGTAGCCATGCACAATATGGTTTAACGTTATCTATACACAATATGGTTTGACGTTATCTATACACAATATGGTTTAACGTTATCTATACACAATATGGTTTAACGTTATCTATACACAATATGGTTTAACGTTAATCTTTTTTCTTGGTTTTAAACTTTATCTATTAATTTATATACTTTATTTTCAACCCAAAGTGGCCAATGACGTCTGCTCGTCCCATGCGCAGCACGTCTGCGGTCCTGGCCATGTGTATATCATCCAGACTGATACAAGGTAATTTAGACATACTAAACCTGTGCAGCACTTGTCAGCCAGTGAGACAGACAAACAAACATTAAACTTTTGAAGTTGGTCAATTGGCCTGGCTCAGTCCATATTCTGTGACACGGTTTTAAAGTTTCACGGCTCTGACAATAAAAATTAAATAAATGACTGGCTACTTAAAAATAAACAATGTACGACGGAGAGAAAGAACTAACTTGGAATGGGTGAGTGATAAATATTTACTTTTCAGAGAGGAGGATTTCAAATTGGGCTCATAGTGGGCCCCCGCCCTAAACCTTCCCTCTTGCCCTCCCCCTATTTTCGCAGGGCCCAGTGATCCACTAAACTTAATCTTTTATTTTAATTTACCGTCTTCTTTTTTTTTTATTAAAGATGCCCACAATTGTATTCTGTGCCCAGGGAGAGGGTAGACACTCTCCAACCTCTAGTTGTTGTATATGCAGATCTCTTTATGTTGTTGTATATGCAGATCTCTTTATGTTGTTGTATATGCAGATCTCTTTATGTTGTTGTATATGCAGATCTCTTTATGTTGTTGTATATGCAGATCTCTTTATGTTGTTGTATATGCAGATGTCTTTATGTTGTTGTATATGCAGAGCTCTTTATGTTGTTGTATATGCAGATCTCTTTATGTTGTTGTATATGCAGATCTCTTTATGTTGTTGTATATACAGATCTCTTTATGTTGTTGTATATGTAGATCTCTTCATGTTGTTGTATATGCAGATCTCTTTATGTTGTTGTATATGCAGATCTCTTTATGTTGTTGTATATGCAGAGCTCTTTATGTAGTTGTATATGCAGATCTCTTTATGTTGTTGTATATGCAGAGCTCTTTGTCAACATTGCGCTCCCCTCTTCCCCTTTCGCATCCGATGAACTAATGTGTCAGAGGTCATATAGAAACCTCTAGAATATAAGAAAAATAGATGAGCTTGTACACTCCGGGGGGTGGGGGGAGAGAGGGGTGTAGCACAATCTTGACCATGCCTTAAGATAGGCCTGAATAAAATAAAATCAATAAATACGTGCGTGTCGTTTGCGTATGTTTATCTTGTTCTCATTTGCTGTCCCGTTGCCAAAGAGACATATCCATTCCAATCAAATCTGATGATGTCAAGGCCACGAACCAGATTTGCGTATGGCCACCAATAATCTCCGATGAAGTTTTTAAGCATGAATCATGTCCCTTGACTAATTTACTATTTACATTTCATTATGGTGATAGGCTGTTGCCTATTGCGGCCTGGTGGTGGGGGGGGGAGCACCACGCCTCAACGATAGGGATGTTTTGATAATAAATGTATATTACTTTTACAGCCAGGGCTCAATTTAAGAAAAAACCAGTGCCGGGGGATGAAAAAAAAAATTCCGCAGAGCCGGGAATAAATGTCTATGGTTTCATCCCTGCCAGGGATATATTAGCTAAAGCAGAGCCGGGGATAACAGTTCTCAGTGTCGGGGATAACCCCGACGGTAAATCGAGCCCTGTTTACAGCGATATGCCCCACATTTCACTATAACAATCAGCCTAGGCCTTGCGTAATTCAATTTTTTCTACGCCCCGCGCATTCAAGGCCCATGCCGCGCATTGTTTGTTTGTCTGACTGTTTGTTTGTTTGTTTGTCTGTCTGTCTGTCTGTCTGTCTGTCTGTCTGTTTGTTTGTCTGTCTGTCTGTCTGTATGTCTGTTTGTTTGTCTGTCTGTCTGTCTGTCTGTCTGTCTGTCTGTTTGTCTGTCTGTCTGTATGTATGTATGTATGTCTGTTTGTTTGTCTGTCTGTTTGTGTGTCTGTTTGTTTGTTTGTCATTCTACAATAAGCAGAAAATTAATTTGTCTTGATGTTATTTACTTTTTGGTAGATCTCTGCCTGCACTGTGGGTCCTGTATTCCTCAATACACAAGACGACAGTTGACCTAATTTGAGATTTTTACTGTTGTGTATGGTAGAGACACACATTGATGCCTGGTGGTGCACGTTTGTGGAAGAAACAATACAAATAGTTTTATTCACTGAATAGGCCAGACACACATTGATATAAGTTGTTTTATGGTACGGTTATCTATCCCATGGGCTGTATTTCAGAGTATTCCATTGCTATTGATAGATATAAATATATGAAATAATTTCAAATTTCCACTAACTTAAATATTTTTGTAAAATTTAAAAAATGCGAATAAAAAAATACTGTAATGGTATGCAAGTTTATTTCAATTTCCTTTTAATTTTTTTTAATTTTGATAAATTCCTATCGGCCTATTTACTGTTGTAGAATGATGTCTTACTCTTAGTGCAGTGACATCAACATGGTGGATTCTAATGACTGGCTTGTCTCCCATCTTCATCTGTTCAATAAAATATAAAAAAATTAAAACATTAATTAAAGCAAGTGACGATTAAAAAGTTTTTAAAACTTACCGTTGTCTAAAATATTTTTTTTTTTAATTTTGAAATAAATTTTAATTTTGTCATGTTTAAATGGGAAATCTCCCTGGAGGGGCCAGGCATTCTACAGCAGGGGCCAGGCAATAGCAGGGGGGGGCAGGTAATACATTTTACTAAGTAGAACAAATTAGCGGGGGTGTGGCAGACAAAAAGCAGGGGAAGGCCTGGCCCCCCTGCTCCCCCCCCCCCGCACGCAACGGGCCTGTATGTAAGGCCGTCTGTTTTGTTCAAACTACACCCCCGAATGTACCTACCGTAAAAAATCAAATAATAAACATGACAAGAGTACACTAGCTGACGTCATATAGTCAATGTACACATAAGCTTTACTAGTTGTTATTTGTGAACCAAACAACCGACAATACATTTGTTACATTGATATCAGCAGGAGGCGTATAGTATCACTATTGATATCATTGCAAGTGTAACAAAAACCCACAATATTATACCAACGGCAAATTACAGTCAAATAGATAAAGCGGTCCACTATCGACCAAGGGAATTCGAAGGTCATAGTGAAGTGGCCTCCATGTCCACCGTGCTGCCTTCATGGCCATTGCTCTGTCGGGAATTCGAAGGTCATAGTGAAGTGGCCTCCGTGTTCACCGTGCTGCCTTCATGGCCATTGCTCTGTCGGTTACGGTGGGGATCATTAAAATGGGGCACACCTGAATTTGAATGATGGTTTTGTAAAACGGATCTGTGTGTTAAACTTCAATTATACAACAGAAAATGATGACGTCATAAGTTATGTTTCATGTGAAAGTACCAGTATAACGGGTGACTAAAAATATTTCTCAAACAGGACTAATGCAGATGTAGAAATGAATGACTCTGAGTTAGTTGTAGCCTGTTAGTTAACTTACTTGGGTTTGAACTGCAGTCTTCAATGAGTCACAGTACAATCATCCGTTGAAAATTGTTCAACTTTATAAACAAGTACATCTCATCTCAAAACTAGACAGGTTATTTTGATTTTTTAAATTTAAACTACACACCAAATGTGTGGCAGTTATGGTAATAAAACTGTCTGATAGAATGTACAAAATTCAGGTTTACCCCGTATGATATTAGTCCTTTATCAGAAATAGACAAGAACCTATCACGTGATAAGATAACTTTTTTAAAAAAAATATTCGTTGCGGATTTTACCGCACTTTATTGCAAGTGATTTACATTTTTAAGTCATTGAATGCAGTGTTATAACATTGTGGGTAATGTATTTCTTGGTAGACAATCAAAACAGTGTACTAGTTATCTAACACAGTGTACTAGTCATCTAACACTTGTTTATATATACAGAAAGCCTGGCATGCAGTGGCTTTAGTGAAAGCAAGACATAGTACATGGGTGGGCAATGGTGGCTTTTTGAAAAAAAATGTGAGAAGAGCGACAATAGTGTTGTGTGGCTTTTATGAGATGAGCGACAATAGTGTTGTGTGGCTTTTATGAGATGAGCGACAATAGTGTTGCGTGGCTTTTATGAGATGAGCGACAATAGTGTTGTGTGGCTTTTATGAGATGAGCGACAATAGTGTTGCGTGGCTTTTATGAGATAAGCGACAATAGTGTTGTGTGGCTTTTATGAGATGAGCGACTATAGTGTTGTGTGGCTTTTATGAGATGAGCGACAATACTTCAGTTTAAAAGAAATGAATGTGTGACTAGTTGGTAGGGCCGACTTAATAACTAGACGGGGCGAAGATTGGGGAGGATTTCGCCCTGGGTGCCGCTAAAGATAGCTGCGACACTGTTAATGTCCGCCCCTCCCTTCCCCCGCCCCTCTTTCACCTCCCTTTCCCTGGAAAAATTGTCACGTCACACCAGACAAAAAGTAAAGCAGTCAGTGCAACATTTACTATTACATGTTTTATTATACAAATATTCTTTTAGTTCAAAAAGTCAAACTAAAACCAAAGTATGTAAAACCAAATAATGTAAAACCAAAGTATGTAAAACCAAAGTATGTAAAACCAAATAATGTAAAACCAAATAATGTAAAATCAAAGTATGAAGACAGAAGTAACAATGTGCAAGTAATCAGCATGTAAAAAAAAACTACAAAAAAAAAAAGATTTCAAAAAAGAAAAATACAATAGAAGGTGTAAAGTTTGTAAAGTCTTGAAATACAATAGAAGTTGTAAAGTTTGTAACGTCTTGAAATACAATAGAAGTTGTAAAGTTTGTAACGTCTTGAAATACAATAGAAGTTGTAAAGTTTGTAACGTCTTGAAATACAATAGAAGTTGTAAAGTTTGTAACGTCTTGAAATATAATAGAAGTTGTAAAGTTTGTAACGTCTTGAAATACAATAGAAGTTGTAAAGTTTGTAACGTCTTGAAATACAATAGAAGGTGTAAAGTTTGTAACGTCTTGAAATACAATAGAAGTTGTAAAGTTTGTAACGTCTTGAAATAAACTGAAGTCTAAACCAATAAACTTTGGGTGTTTTTTTAGATGGTATATTTGAGTGTGTATGGGTATTACTGGGTATATGTGGGTATAGATGGGTATATGTAGGTATAGATGGGTATAGGTGGGTATATGAGGGTATAGATGGGTATATGTGAGTATAGATGGGTATATGAGGGTATAGGTGGGTAAATGTGGGTGGCCAATCATGAGGTCGATGAGAGACACACGCATTTGTGTATAAACTAAAATAAAAATACTTTACAAAGCCGCAACACAGTCAATTTATTAAAATTTAGTTTGCAAAAATAATAACAAAACAGAAAAAAACCTGGTATATTGAGAACTGCACAAAAAGCGTTGAAGACTAGCGTTCAGCTCCAACAGCCACATTTTGTCCACACCTGCAATACACCAAGGGAAATAATTCAATCCAGCAAGCATAGAGCTTGTAGTTGCCGTTGACTGCGCCAGTCACGCGCATGAGTACAGAAGGTGTTGGTGGTGAAATGTAAACAATAGATCTGAGTTGCAGGGTCATGCCCTGTTGATTTCATTCACTGGCCACCAGTTTATTTATTGTTTATGTTTCATTCTATAAAACTGACCTTTTTGTGACAGGTCCAAACACATTAACTGCCAGTTGACCAAGAAGTTCAGTTCAATAAAACAGGTTTTGCGATCTTGCTAATGAGCACACACGCACGCACACCCACACAAACACAATCTCATTGACTGACAAGACGACAGTCAAGACAGGTTTGAACAAATATAAATGCAAAGATAATGACAGCGTGACAGAAATTAAAAAAAATCATTTTGCTATTATGAACTTCATTTTCTTTCCATTTTCATGAATGACCTTGACATTTTAAATAATGAATCCCATAAAAATTGTATGACACTCTACATTTATGTTTTCTTTAAATATTCGTATAACAGGTTAATGTCATGATTTATAACTTGCCAGTTATTACATGATCCATGACAAATTTATAACAAATTTGATTTTTACTGTTACAGATTTTTTACATGTCTTCTTCTTCTTCTTTCTTTGCATCTACAGCCCATATAGGGCCCTGGCCTGACATACTACTCTTCTCCACTTTTCCCGATCCATGGTCTCCTTCTTCCATTCTCTCACTACTATGGCTTTAAGGTCTTTCTCCATGTGGCGTTAAGTATTTAATATATATCTATGTATAGCAGGCTCGCCAGGTAATTTAACTTAATTACCAAATCTTTAACTCTAACTCACTGGTATAGGTACTAGTATATAACAACACAACTCTTAGGAGTGTACTTTACAACACTGATTTAATGTACTATGATAATATTTTACAAGTCTACAATCCAAGTCTACTCTAAGTATAATATATTCTATAAACTTCCCTAAGTCTACTGGGCCGCCCTCTGTCGAGATACATTCTGCGTCCACTTTATAAAGGCTGGCGGGGTGCGAGTGGGACCGTAGATAATCCGTGTGCAAAGGGGGGAGGGGGACTTAGTCCGTGCGTGGGCGGGGAGGTGGGACAGCTAGCATGAGTCATTAGGGTACGGGGAATAGTAGATAATGGGACAGTAGTAGAAAGTCCGTGTGCAAAGGCAGCGAGAGCTGATAGAAACAACTTTTAACTAGTTTGGAAGGGGTTAAGTTTGACACGTTACATGGGGGGGGGAGAGGTGCGGTGAATTCTTGACGTAACATATCCATGGCCTTGCGTTACATTCCATGGTCAACTGATGAGGAGCGAGAGGGTCCGTATTGGCGGGGTAAATTTAAATTGGCAGTGGAGGTGGAAACGGGGAGGGGAGGGTAAATTCTAGATGTAACATTTCTGACCATGACCCTGGGTTATGTTCCATGGTCAACTGATGAGTCACTCGATACTGGCGGGAGGTGCGTGTGCAAAAGGGGGGGGGGTAACTTCTCAACGTAACACCTCCCTTCATCCCAAGTTTCGTGTTACGAAACAAACAAAACATTTTATACTCTATCTTAGCTAGAAGCACTATGCCCTAGGCACGTCATCAAACATCAAAATACTAGACACATCTAGGCATATAAATGTACAAATAATATACATGACATCAATCAATAAAATTCAAATTGAGAAGGAAATGAGAAAGAGACAGAAAAAAATATTACTGATACATATGACATCAATTAATAAAATTAGAATTGGGGAGAGAAAAAAAATGTTATTTAGTTCATAGTTTTCCTTTTCTTTCTTTGACGGTGTGGTCATCTGGGATAAACTGCTATGTCTGATCGACTGAGGTAGTCAACAGGTGAGAGGTCAAGTTAAGAGGCATGGTCTTACAGTGGTCACTGTTTTCAAGGGCGAACGATAACTCTTGACTCTCAGCACTGTTCTGCTGTAAGGTAGACCGTAGTGTATGACGTAATCGTCTCTGGCGTGGTGAGAGGCGTGTAGTGATGACTGTGGAATACTTAGTCAGCCTGTGGCAAACTGATCTATTTATAGCATAGGGAGAATATTTTCTTACTTTTACGGGGGGGGGGGGGGGAAATGTTGGGCTTATCATTCTTAGTGCACTAGTCAAACAAACAACACAACTAGACTTACCGTGCATCCTTCTGGCCCTAACTGATCTAACTCAAATCCGTATCTACCTATTGTTCCCTATATTACTTACCTTGTTTCATCACGCATTTAATCTATAAAACTCTTTCTAAACCTTAGTATCTTGGCAACATTTACGTCTCACTTAAAGGGATGAGGTATCATATAAACTACGGCATTATCTTTGTTTAAATTATTTACACCTACTTTTATACTCTACTGGTACGTATGAAAAAAGGATGGCAAGTGGCCCAGGAGCTATTTTACCATATGCTCCCTCCAGTTGCAATTCAACTTTCTCTCCCTGTCTTGAAATAACCCATATCTAGGCTTTCTCATTTGATAAAAGTCGTTATCCACCCGATTATTTCTTGGTACTGACTTAGAAGCGAAACACTGATCAGGGTAATGAGGCCTAAAGCATTCCTCTACCCTTCGCCTATCATATAAGTTTTTACCCATATTTCTGTAGCAGTAACGTAGACTATCATCCCCTCGACAAGTGTAGTTTATTCTTCTACCATCATGATGTCGTGGGTCGTATCTACCCCTATACAGAAGCACGTCATTCGTACTATGTCTACACTGTGTCTTCATTTGTCTACTCTTCAACAAATTCTCTTTTTCGCAACATTTCCCTTTTTCCTGAAATTGTCGTCTAATTTCATAATCACATCTGTCTGTCCTAACATGTTCTATGGGCATATCGCTATTGTAGCTATCGTTCCTCCTAACGACTATTATTCTAGGTGTATTGTGATTTTTTTCTCTAAATCGAATTCTCTGCCATTGTTCATCTTCTCCCACTGACTTACTTTGATTAGCTACATGTTTAAAACTCCCTTGAAATGCTGTTTTTCGTTGTGTTACCTGGTTACTTTGTTTACTAATAGGATCCATAACTGGAAACATCTTTCTAATAAATTTTGACCTGTTTATTTCTTTATTTATGTGTTCTCTTTCTCTATTCACTGGCTTCATTACTTTATCATCTTTACTTCTGTGTATAGCACTGTTACGTATTTGTTCATAGTTAGCGTCTGTATTTCCTTTGTTTACAGCCACTGGCGATTTTACCTCTATTTTCTTAATAAGTATGTTAATAGTTTTTCTATTGCATCCACCCTAAGTGGTAGGTCTTCTAAAGAACTGCTAGTCTTTAGTTCACTATGTGCGTCATTGTCCAAGATCAATCTATTCAATTCAGCCTGCAACATATCTTTCTCTGATTTAAGTCGTTTATTTTCTAGTCGTAGCTTCTCATTTTCTTCTTGTATATTATGTATATCATGTTTCTCTCTTTCTGCCTGCATTATCTTAGTAGCCTTGTACATAATTTCTTCATTCGTCCTTTCAAATACATGGAAACCTGCCATCAGTTCTTCGTGGTCTACTGTCGTCTTTGTCTCGTCAAATATGTGACATTTATCTTGGGCTATTCTATTGGGAAGACTTTGGTCTATAATTGATTGTGGGGTGATTGGCGGTAGAGGGTTGGGGTTACTGCGTTGGCTATTCCTTAAATATTGCTCTAGCTCTAATTCTTTAATATTTAATTGGGTGTGAGCCATTTCCTGACTTCGCTCCTGCTCTAATCTACTAGATTCCTGTCGTAATCTATCCTGTTATTTATCTAATCTAGCCTGTTCCTTTTCATATTCCTTGTCTCGCCTAGCCTGTTCCTTATCTACCCTATCCTGCGCCCATTTCTCTAATTTTTTTGGTTCTATCCCTAATGATTGTCCTAGTGACACGAAATGTTCGAACGATGACATTCTCCTAGACCTGGGTAAACTACAAGCTAAATATGTTACTACGACTTACCTCAATATATAACTTGAATTAAATACTATGGTTCTAAGGTATTTGCTACATACACTAAACAAAAAAAATTTTCCTGGGTACAAATACAGTACGAATTACACAAGACAAAAGGCAGAGAGAACTGATAGTAACAACAAATAAAACAATACTGTCACATATACAAAATTATACAGTAATAATCTAACAAATAAATGTAATGTAATCTCTCCGAGCACCGATTTGCCACTCTGTTACACAAGTAACAAAGATGTGCTCAGGGAGAGACTGCTAACAAAATATTTAGAAAGATTCAAAATAAACGAGACATTTGATAGTGCACTAAGAGAAAATTGAAACTTATCTGGTTTTTTACGAATCCTCCCAGACTGACTGTCTCACTCTCTGTTTGATCCGATGATCGCTGAGCTGGTTTAAATCGGTGACTCCTGCTTACGTAGGTGAGTCCGGTATGACTCATGTAGACTTGGGTGAGTCCGGTATGACTCCTGATGACTTGGGTGAGTCCGGTATGACTCCTGATGACTTGGGTGAGTCCTGTGTGACTCCTGATGACTTGGGTGAGTCCGGTATGACTCCTGAAGACTTGATTGAGTCCGGTATGACTCCTGATGACTGTGGGTGAGTCCGGTATGACTCCTGATGACTGTGGGTGAGTCCGGTATGACTCCTGAAGACTTGGGTGAGTCCGGTATGACTCCTAATGACTGTGGGTGAGTCCGGTATGACTCCTGAAGACTTGGGTGAGTCCGGTATGGCTCCTGATGACTGTGGGTGAGTCCGGTATGACTCCTGAAGACTTGGGTGAGTCCGGTATGGCTCCTGATGACTGTGGGTGAGTCCGGTATGACTCCTGAAGACTTGGGTGAGTCCGGTATGACTCCTGATGACTGTGGGTGAGTCCGGTATGACTCCTGAAGACTTGGGTGAGTCCGGTATGACTCCTGATGACTGTGGGTGAGTCCGGTATGACTCCTGATGACTGTGGGTGAGTCCGGTATGACTCCTGAAGACTTGGGTGAGTCCGGTATGACTCCTGAAGACTTGGGTGAGTCCGGTATGACTCCTGATGACTGTGGGTGGTGACTGCGACGGCAACGTCTCAGAAGATTCAGTGGCTCTTTGGGCAGGCTCGCCAAATGTGGCGTTAAGTATTTAATATATATCTATGTATAGCAGGCTCGCCAGGTAATTTAACTTAATTACCAAATCTTTAACTCTAACTCACTGGTATTGGTACTAGTATATAACAACACAACTCTTAGGAGTGTACTTTACAACACTGATTTAATGTACTTTAATAATATTTTACAAGTCTACAATCCAAGTCTACTCTAAGTATAATATATTCTATAAACTTCCCTAAGTCTACTGGGCCGCCCTCTGTCGAGATACATTCTGCGTCCACTTTATAAAGGCTGGCGGGGTGCGAGTGGGACCGTAGATAATCCGTGTGCAAAGGGGGGAGGGGGACTTAGTCCGTGCGTGGGCGGGGAGGTGGGACAGCTAGCATGAGTCATTAGGGTACGGGGAATAGTAGATAATGGGACAGTAGTAGAAAGTCCGTGTGCAAAGGCAGCGAGAGCTGATAGAAACAACTTTTAACTAGTATGGAAGGGGTTAAGTTTGACACGTTACATGGGGGGGGGGAGAGGTGCGGTGAATTCTTGACGTAACATTCCATGGTCAACTGATGAGGAGCGAGAGAGTCCGTATGGGCGGGGTAAATTTAAATTGGCAGTGGAGGTGGAAACGGGGAGGGGAGGGTAAATTCTAGATGTAACATTTCTGACCATGACCCTGGGTTATGTTCCATGGTCAACTGATGAGTCACTCGATACTGGCGGGAGGTGCGTGTGCAAAAGGGGGGGGTAACTTCTCAACGTAACACTCCACTTCCTGCAACCATCTGCTTCTTGGTCTGCCTTTAGGCCTTATCTCATTGGGTGTTACCTTATATGTTGCTTTTGGACCTATGTTGTTTTCCATTCTTTCTATCTATGGGTTACTCATTACAAATTTTTTGACATTCTGCAACAAATTTTATGACATGAGCCCTAAAAATATAAATGAAATTTTCTAATTCTATGAATTATTCAACCACTAATTCGACTAATTGTGCTACATTTTATATAATATTTCCTGTGACATTTCGTTTCATGTCCCCAGACCGCTGTCATGTTCTGTGGCTAATCTTAGTTTATATGCTGCAGCTTTACTGCGTTGTAAGCATGGTAAAATGAACGTTTGCAGTTCTCGTGGTACTGCTCCCTCAGGGGCGTCACCTCCACCCTAAACAGCTCCCCACCAGGGACAGGGTCGCTGCTAGTGAACAGGGATACAATCTTTTGCCATGTTGATTTCACTGCATGAAAAAAAAAAAGAAAATGTTAAGCCATGTTTTGACTGAAATGAATGTATGAACATTTCTATACCCCCGTAGTGACAGTTCCGTTGTGCCCCCACGTACATTCCCACCTAAGTCAGTGGAGTAACTAGTTATGAGGGCGGCATGCCCCTACCGGGACATGAAAGCCCATGAGTGTGTTTAGGTCATTTCATGAGGTTGGAATTTACAAAGTTCCCCCCTTGTCACAGGTCGTGACTAATCAGTCGAAACTATCCCCTTACTCCAACCCTTAACCCCATAATAGTAACAACGTTGATATGTATATTAAAGTAAACTATACATCAAATCTACGTTCCCGCTCCTTAGTTCCCCCCCCCGTTTCCGCCCCACCCCCGTTAATTGCATCCCAGGTCCAGGTGTTCGACAACGACAACAAAAGTAACTGTTAACAATAACATGTTACATTCCTCCCAGGGAATTCCCTGGCCACCGGACGACCATTCTCCGGTCGGCTTCTTCAAAGGGACAGCGACCCGCTGGATGTCCAGTACTATTGTACGGCGGACTACTTTCCTTCCCCCCCCCCAATCTAGGCGCCATCCCCTAATTTGAAAGTTTGAATGTAGCAGCTATTCATATTTGATTGGCTAATGGTCACGTGGGAAAAGGTGACGAGCGAGAGGGAAGAGAGAGATTATGGCATTCGTCCGGTGGGCGCGGACGGGACCAGTCGATTCGGACTTGTGTGTCTCTGAGTGAGAGAAGAGAAAATAGAGAGAGAGAAAGAGAGAGTTAACCAGGGATAACGCCACTTATTCCCCTATTTCATTGGGTATTGGATTATTTTACTGCAGACTGAAGTAACTTTGCTCACGAACGGTCACCAGATCCTGGACGCACTGGTGCCGGTGTATAATAAATATATTTAGTGTTGTACACCCGACTTTGTCGATTCATTCGTCACTTGTTGTACGTGTAATTGTTGATGAGCCTGTGTGTGGCGGAGACGCAAAATATAAATACGAGTCAACCTGAATCAGCCCTCATACTTCTAGCAACAAGCCCAGGTTACCCTTCTCGGGATCCTCAACATCTGGGGTCTCGTTGAGTGGGGCCTGTAATATCTGAGAGGCTCGTCTTGGGATCGAACCTTCACCTGAAGCAGCATTCTGCAATAACCAGGCGGGGCCGAAAGCTGATTCAACCATAGACTCAATATCTGCCATAAGTCTTCGGTGGGCCAGTCTTCATCAGACTCGCCGGTTTAAAACGTGAGTGGTAAACGCTACGTTCACTCACGTGTATCGTTGGAGAGAACCAGAAGCCCACATCTTTTTAGTAGGCCAGTCATTCAGTGGACTCGGCCGTTCTGAAACAGGAGCAGTAAGTGCCACGCTTACTCACACCGTCCGATAAGTGAAAGTACAGACGAAGTCAACAAGACAGCAAAAAAAAAAAGCCGCACTGTTATCGGCGAATAAATAACATTTAGACTTTTGACTTTATGATTGTGTGTGAGATTGTGGACGGTGAAAGATATTTCTTATTCTGTTGAAAGGAGGGAGGAAGCGTCCAGGTAAGCCATTTTAATACACTTCTCTTTTGATTGTGATCATTTGTGAGTGCTCTGACCGGTGTGTTAAGCTGCACGGCGAGCTCTATCTGGGCTAACCGTTACTCATCTTAGGCTCGTATTAACGTCCCCCACCATGAAGTCTATGGAGGAGTACGTACAGTACTTCGTAGGCTTGGGGTGCGAGGTTAATACGGCCATAAAGCACGCTAAATGCGAAAGGGATAGAGAGGTGGAAGAGGCTAGGCTAGAACGAGAGGCTGAACGCGTTAAAAATGATAAAGAGATAGAGTTAGCTAGGCTTGATAGAGAAGCAGAAATCGAGCGCGCTAAGAATGAAAGAGATAGAGAGCTCGAGTTAGCTAGAATAGCGGCCGAGCAGGAGGCAGCTAAATTAGCATCTGAGGAGAGGGTGGCCCTAGCACGGTTAGAGAGGGAAGTGGGGCCGGCAAGCCCAACCCCAAGCAGTCAGTCAACGACATCCTCCAAACCCAAACTCCCCAAACTTGACGAGACTGACAACATAGACGCCTACATCCGTAGGTTTGAAAGATACGCTCTGTCCGCGGGTTGGGAGAGACATGAGTGGGCCCCCTGCTTGACATCACTACTCACGGGACGGGCCCTGACGACAGCTACCCGCTTGACGGCTGACGAGTCGAATGACTTTGACTCATTGAAGGCTGTCCTCCTAAAGTCATACGACAATACGGAGGAAAGCTTTAGACGAAAGTTTAGGGGGGCCCATTTGGAAAGAGGGGAGACCTACCCCCTATTTGGTGCACGGCTAGCGGACCTCCTGACGAGGTGGGTTGAGCTCAGTGGGACGGAGCCGACCTTTGATGGCCTAATGGACCTCCTGCTCAGGGAGCAGTTGATGAACGGGGCCCCTAGTGGGCTACAGGTGTTCCTGAAGGAGCGTAAGTCAGGGACATGGGACGAGATGCTCGCCCTGGCCGAAAATTACAGGGAAGCTCGCCACGGCAGGGGCCGCGAGTCTTCCATAAGCAGGGAAGGAGAGGCGGTTGAGGCCGAAAGAGCCCCAACAAGTGAGGTAGATGACAGGAGGGAGGCCCCTAAAGATAGGACGAGGGCCCCAGTAAACGGGAACCGGGCGTTTAGTCACCCGACTAATGCTAAGTCGGTGTGCTACACGTGCGGGGCCCCAGGGCACCGCTCTGTGTCGTGTAAGATGCAGAGAAATGCGCCCCTTGCTAGAGGGGTAGGGCCCATACCTATGGGGGCCGTAGTAGAAGTAGGAGCTGGGAAGAAAAATCTCCCAGTGATAGAGGGCCACGTAAATGGCCTCAATGTTAAAGTCCTAAGGGACTCAGGCTGTGCAGGGGCCGCCGTGAAGGAGTCCCTGGTAGGAGAGGGAGCGATGACGGGTCGCTGGGCCCAATACAGATGTATTGACGGCACCATCAGTGAGGCCCCAATAGCCACCATTTCAGTAGACTCCGACTACTATCGGGGCCCTTTAGAGGCTATGGTCCTCACAAATCCAATAGTGGATCTGATTATTGGCAACATAAAGGGTGCCAAGGCCCCTTGGTCTAATCCAGTAGACCACAGGGACCATCATCATGCCGTTGAGGTCAAGGGGCCCAGGCATATTGACTCTAAGGGGAAGTTTGGGGGTCAAACCAAACGCACCAGGGGGTCGTGGTTTGATCATGCCCAGGGAGAGTCCAGGGGCCCAGTTAGGAGTGCGGGGAACCCATGGGGCCCCAAGTTGAAGGGTGAAGCTAGGGGTAAGGTAGGAGGGCCTAAAGGCTCACGGCGGGGCAGACGGAGCAGGAGAGGTAGACAGACGACAACCCCGACGGTGGTTAAATCACGGACGGACGGGTTTAGTAGAGACGGACATATGACGGGGCGGATAACTCCTCAGGTTTTTCCCGGTCAGACTAGTCCTATTTTTAGACACCCCCCTAGGGCCACCAAACATATCACCCCAGAAGAGGGGCCCCTCGGAGACGATCCCTTTTCCCTGACCGACTGTTTCATAACACGACCCGCGAGTGGAGTAGGCGCGGTAGAGCCGAGCGTGTAGAAACTAGGAACGGTGCATAAACCACGGAGAATTTCCCAATGGGGGAGGGTCAGCCCTAGTAAAGCTAGGCTATATATCCCCCATGTAAACGGGACAGGTTGGGCGTGGGGGGCAGATTTGATGAGTCGGTGCTCCAGCATAACTTCGTCGACGGTAGCTGATATCATTTTGACTCATCACAAAGGGGCCACTTTTAGAGGAGGTTATTATGCATGGTTTACCTAGAGTGAGTGAATGCCGTGTAGGGAAGTTATACAGTTGTCATATTTATTTATACATGATCCTTTCTATTAGAGGTTAAATGGTTGTAACGCTGTTGTGTCTGTCGATGTAAAGTCATCCCCTCAAAGGGAGACTATCTTGATTACCCTGGATTGATGTATCTACAGTACCTCACATGTAGGCTTACTAATACAATCAGTTTTGTTTTAAGTACCACCTTACGAAAGAGTGTTCACCATTTTTTTCCTTTTTTATTTATCTCTGGACCAACTTGTGTTGGCCAGACCTTATGTCCGGCTGTACGCCGTGGTAATTATTCTGACATTCTTAGGATTATTTAAATATGTATGTTTTACTCACTGGCCCTATTCACTATGTTGTGGTCAGGGTTACTGAGATAAAGTTTCCTTTTATGTTATGTAATGGCCTCACCTACTACGGTGTCGTCATCCCTATAGTTTCGATTTGAGTTGGGGGGTGATGTCACAGGTCGTGACTAATCAGTCGAAACTATCCCCTTACTCCAACCCTTAACCCCATAATAGTAACAACGTTGATATGTATATTAAAGTAAACTATACATCAAATCTACGTTCCCGCTCCTTAGTTCCCCCCCCCGTTTCCGCCCCACCCCCGTTAATTGCATCCCAGGTCCAGGTGTTCGACAACGACAACAAAAGTAACTGTTAACAATAACATGTTACATTCCTCCCAGGGAATTCCCTGGCCACCGGACGACCATTCTCCGGTCGGCTTCTTCAAAGGGACAGCGACCCGCTGGATGTCCAGTACTATTGTACGGCGGACTACTTTCCTTCCCCCCCCAATCTAGGCGCCATCCCCTAATTTGAAAGTTTGAATGTAGCAGCTATTCATATTTGATTGGCTAATGGTCACGTGGGAAAAGGTGACGAGCGAGAGGGAAGAGAGATTATGGCATCTCGTCCGGTGGGCGGACGGGACCAGTCGATTCGGACTTGTGTGTCTCTGAGTGAGAGAAGAGAGAATAGAGAGAGAGAAAGAGAGAGTTAACCAGGGATAACGCCACTTATTCCCCTATTTCATTGGGTATTGGATTATTTTACTGCAGACTGAAGTAACTTTGCTCACGAACGGTCACCAGATCCTGGGCGGACTGGTGCCGGTGTATAATAAATATATTTAGTGTTGTACACCCGACTTTGTCGATTCATTCGTCACTTGTTGTACATGTAATTGTTATGAGCCTGTGTGTGGCGGAGACGCAAAATATAAATACGAGTCAACCTGAATCAGCCCTCATACTTCTAGCAACAAGCCCAGGTTACCCTTCTCGGGATCCTCAACATCTGGGGTCTCGTTGAGTGGGGCCTGTAACACCCCTCCCCCGTGGCGCACGCCTAAAACGATAGTTTCGCTCACGCGTAGGGCATAGGTCACAAATATTTGAACCAGCACCTTACGCCACTCAGACGGATGTCACTATCTATCTTTGCCACGTAGTCACCCGATTCAACGATTTTTTTTTTTGGAAAAAACATGTTTGTATAAGTACAAGTCTAGTTGCATATATATATTATTATTATTATTATTATGTCACAGATTGACTGTGCGTGTGTGTGTGTATGCAGGGGAGAGTATCAGCGTGTAACTGGAGACTGTGTGTTGCGCGGCGTGTCTATGTGTGTAGCTGGACTGTGTGTACAGTTAGTTGCTGTCCAGTTGAAGGGGCGAGAAGTTGTGTGATACACCCGGTATGCGAGGTCGGGGGAAGATAGTAGATATCACAAGCACCTTATCTATGGTTATTAGTAATAGCACAGCAACACTCTAAGCGACACAGAAACACAAACTCCTGCGTTGAAATGCAATACGAAATCTTTAATCGGCTACTTGAATACGATGTACTAATGACAGGGTTATTATAGATAATACAGCAACACATTATGTGACTAAATCACCAACTCCAACGTGGTAAAGCAATACGAACATCTTGGCTCGACCATTTGACTACGATGTACTAATAATACTATACCAGCACGACCTCGCAGTACCAGGCTCACAGCACAACTTCTCACTCCAATAAATGGACATGAACTCACTGTTCACACAGTCCAGCTACACACACAGTCCAGCTACACAAGTCCAGCTAAACACACACAGTCCAGCTAAACACACACAGTCCAGCTACACACACAGTCCAGCTACACAGACACACAGCGCACCAGTTGCACACGCTGATGCTCTCCCCTGCACACACAAACACACACACACACACACGCACGCACAGTCAATCTTATGTGAGAATCGTTTTTATGTTCTTTCTATAATTGTTGTTTTTATACAGGTCGGTCGTGCAAAACATAACATTTGTTATGGAGGGTCACAAACCGAAATTGTTGTCATAGTATGTCACAAAAAGTAAAAGTGTGAGAATCATCGAGCTAAGGCTGCAATACGGATACCTTTAGCAATAGGTCTACCCATCAATGAGTTTGACGTTAGACTTGATCTGACATGAAACATCTGCTGATTGACGCCAAACTCCAGCATGTTTTTGTTGAACTGATCAATGAAGTTGTTGGCACTCTGGACGTACATCTGAGGGGATATAAATATAGATACAAATAAATATTTTCTCAGAGCCGGTCTTTCGTTCTCGGGCGTCCTAGATAAATGTAAATTTGGGAGAAGTTGGCAAATGAGAATTATTAATTTTTTTCTGTATAAATTACGCACACTTAACATCCCAATCTGCTATTTCTTATTGTTGCTCGTCAAATTTGTGGGTTTTTTTATGTGCCAGCATATTCAGGGCCGAATTTAGACTTGATAAGGCTATTTGAGAAATGGGGCTCTTGATAAGTCCAGATATCATATGACAGTGCATTTATGACAATCCCTCACTTAAACAATGTATGGGGGCCCCAAAGAAGTACGGGCCCTAAGCTATAGCTTGTTTAACACTGAACAATTGGGTTTAACACAGAACAATTGGGTTTAACACTGAACAATTGGGTTTAACACTGAACAATTGGGTCTAACACTGAACAATTGGTACTGAACAATTGGGTTTAACACTGAACAATTGGTACTGAACAATTGGGTTTAACACTGAACAATTGGTACTGAACAATTGGGTCTAACACTGAACAATTGGTACTGAACAATTGGGTTTAATACTGAACAATTGGGTTTAATGCTGGCTAGGGACACATACCAACATGGAGTCCTTACTGGGCCCTAACATGGCAATGTGGACTGTTTTCACAGGGGTTGATGGAAGTTCGTTGTAGAATCTCCCAATGCCAGTTAGCATCGCCATGGATACTTCATAAGGGGGATAATCCAGTCCGCCCATCCCTAAGGCAGGAAATGCGACGCTGGTATACTGGTCATTGTTGGCGAACTTCAGGCTGTCTATCACATAATGTTGTATGTCTTCTATTTTCGTTTCCTTGGTCTAAAAAACAACAACAATACACAGTCAGATTCTTAAACTTATAATAAATCAAAACATAAATAATAATTCGATTAAATTTAAGCAAAACAATCAAGTGAAGCTTTGTCATGGATGTGTTTTGTGTGTTGTGTGTGTGACTGTCATGGATGTGTTTTGTGTGTTGTGTGTGTGACTGAGCTGTGCATGAACTTAGTGTGTTTGTGAAGTAAATAGTGAGATTGAAGTGAGTGAATGTCCAGGTGGAGAAAGGGGAATAATGATCAGGGTGTGAAAGAAATTTCGCAAAAAGCAGCACACACTGGATCTAGACCATTGTCAAAACAAAATTCAGCAAGACTTGAGCCAAGCCCTGTTATTAAAAGACCTGAAAGATTTAATGAAAATCAAAGGTCAGATGGAAATGAACAAAGAAACAAGGCCTTGGATATTTCACCTACAGTTTTTTTCTACAAGAGGTTCTGCTAATCTATCAAGTGGTACCAGAGAAAAAGTCATTCATGCCTCAATTAGTAAATATGACGTAGCTAATGAAGCTATGGTTATCCATCCCCATGAGAATTCTGCACCATAATATAAACTGGCTCAGCAAGAACAAGTAGAAAAAAATAGTACACGACCCAAGGTATATGCTGCCAAACACAAAATTCGCATTCAACCGTTTAATGGAAAACATGGCGATATAGACAATTTTTTTTCCATAATGGAAACCCAATTTGAATTGAGCCACATAGACAAATCAGAATGGATCGTTACCTATATGAAGCGGTAACACAGGAAGCTCAATCAGCATTAAATAACATAAAAGGTGAAGACGCCAAAAACTATGATGCTGTTAAAAAGTATTTGCTACAGCACTAGAATCAAAGCGATACCGAAATTTAAATGATGCGGAACTTTAGAAAATAGTGAAGCTAACTGGCCATTTGCTAATTAATTTGTTCACAAAAATATTATTATAATCTGTAACCCAAATCGTTTTTCGTGTAGAATGTAATTACGTCATAGAAAAGTGTGTGGAGCGGAATTGAAAATAAGTAAAGCTTATAATAACGAAAGTTATAAATGACACATACCGCCAATCTATCAAAACTTATCAATGTGTGTGTATTGATCTATAAGTAGGGTTGCCATATTTTTTCACGGACCAACTGGGACAGTTCTGTCTTTTTTACTTTAGGTTTAGGGATGTCGGTTCCGGGGGGGGGGGAGGTATAAAAACAGTAATGTAAAAAACACTTAAAATATAGACTAGATAATCTTTGTTATTTTATTCATAATGGTACACAAACATGATATTTTTACAAAACAAAACAGTTTTCTACTTGTTGTATCACTCGTATTTTTCACTTCTGTAAATTTGTATTACTGTGTTACTTACCAAAATGTTACTGATCACACAACACCAGATTAATCATTCTCTGATCTAATAATTTTGCTCAATTATTTCCAAGAAACTGTACCCTGAATCTAAACCGGGACAATTTCAACAACCGGGCGGGACACCGGGACAACCCAGTACATCCGGGAATGTACCGGCCAAACCGGGACGTATGACAAGTCTATCTATAAGTAAAATCAAGTCACCTGATCAATATCATTCCAGTTTGTCAGACAGACAAACATTAGTTTTGTGAAGTTTGTCAGACTGCCTGGGTTGGTGTCAATTCGATGCCACCGCTGCATGGCTTCTCTATGCTGATAATAATAAAACGCGCACAATTATTGTATTCTAAACAATTATTGTATTCTAAACGATTATTGAATTACATATAAAAATATTTTTTAAAGCAGCTTTTTACAAAATACTTTTATTACAATGGCTTGTATCTTACAATTATTATTTATACAAATTATTTATTAAGTACGTGAATTAGTATATGGAATGATTTAAGTACGTGAATTAGTATATGGAATGATTTAAGTACGTGAATTAGTATATGGAATGAATGATCTAAGCCATTTTGATCAAAAACTTTTTTTTTTGCATTTTCAAATATATTTTCTGCAGAATTGACAGTAGAATTTGTTTATATATTATTCTGGTCATTTGAGTAGTAATTATATAGTATTTTTATAGTATAAATATTTTACTCTTTTAGTCAATTAGTATATCCATCAGTTAGCTTGTCAGTCATTTGGTCAATTAGTCCATACAATGCACGCTCTAGTCATATCCACCAGTTAGAATGTCAGTCATTTAGTTAGTCATTTTGTCAGTCATTTTGTTAGTCATTTTGTCAGTCATTTTGACCTTATTGTTGATATCTGTCTGCACTGACGGTCCTGCCTTTCTCAATACACAAGACGACAGTTTTCCTTTGTTGAGATTCTTACTGCTGTGTATAGTGCAAACACACA
Organism: Bulinus truncatus; assembly: GCA_021962125.1. NCBI lineage: Eukaryota > Metazoa > Mollusca > Gastropoda > Planorbidae > Bulinus > Bulinus truncatus. The sequence continues at coordinate 1,944,525 of JAGDYQ010000136.1, read as the reverse complement.
AAGTTGCCTGTAGACGAAAATGGATACAGTCAGTATATAGGTTAGTGCAAACACACAAAGTTGCCTATAGACGAAAATGGATACAGTCAGTATATAGGTTAGTGCTGCATACACACAAAATTGCCTATAGACGAAAATGGATACAGTCAGTATATAGGTTAGTGCTGCATACACACAAAATTGCCTATAGACGAAAATGGATACAGTCAGTATATAGGTTAGTGCTGCATACACACAAAGTTGCCTATAGACGAAAATGGATACAGTCAGTATATAGGTTAGTGCTGCATACACACAAAGTTGCCTATAGACGAAAATGGATACAGTCAGTATATAGGTTAGTGCTGCATACACACAAAATTGCCTATAGACGAAAATGAATACAGTATATAGGTTAGCACAAACACACAAAGCTGCCTATAGACGAAAATGGATACAGTCAGTATATAGGTTAGTGCAAACACACAAAGTTGCCTATAGACGAAAATGGATACAGTCAGTATATAGGTTAGTGCATACACACAAAGTTGCCTATAGACGGAAATGGATTAAGTCAGTATATAGGTTAGTGCGAACACACATAGTTGCCTATAGACGAAAATGAATACAGTATATAGGTTAGCGCTGCATACACACAAAGTTGCCTATAGACGAAAATGGATACAGTCAGTATATAGGTTAGTGCTAACCAGTGAAAATGGGCACGAAACGGTTCCCTAGGACCCAAATCACACTGTTAAGATGCTCCCCCCCCCATCGGGATCTTTTATGCCACCTACATTAAAGGTAATCTGGGCACTTGTCAGGAGCATCTGTGCACTTGTCAGGGACATCTGTGCACTTGTCAGGGGCATCTGTGCACTTGTCAGGGACATCTGTGCACTTGTCAGGGGCATCTGTGCACATGTCAGGGACATCTGTGCACATGTCAGGGACAACTGTGCACTTGTCAGGGGCATCTGTGCACATGTCAGGGACATCTGTGCACTTGTCAGGGGCGTCTGTGCACTTGTCAGGGGGCCCATGGCTATGATGATTTCACATTTGGGGTCCGTCAAAAAGATATCCAGTTTTTAAAGATTATCAGGCGCCCGAAATGGCCCAGTGTCGGCCGCATCAGAGTTAGGCCTATGGTTGCCTTGGGCTTCATAGAAGGTCGTGGCCTAGTGTTCCTCAAAATTGTCCGAGAAGCTCCAACGATATGTTTGTTGAGAAATATCTTTTATATATTCCCTATTCATCGTTTAAAATTATAGAAAAAACTACAAAGCCGTAACATATCAAAACATACACACTATATCCCAGTGAGATCATGTGACAGTGTACTCTTTAAATCTTCTTCACTAACATATCGAAACATACACACTATATCCCAGTAAGGTCATGTGACAGTGTACTCTTTAAATTTTCTCCACTAACATATCAAAACATACACACTATATCCCAGTGAGGTCATGTGACAGTGTACTCTTTAAATCTTCTTCACTAACATATCAAAACATACACACTATATCCCAGTGAGATCATGTGACAGTGTACTCTTTAAATCTTCTTCACTAACATATCAAACATACACACTATATCCCAGTAAGGTCATGTGACAGTGTACTCTTTAAATCTTCTTCACTAACAATAATATTTTAAAAAATGATTTAAAAATATAACTGGCAAATATGCATTGAAACAAATTTATAAGCATTAACTACACAATGTACCAATATTAACTCTATAATGTACACATATTAGCTACACGATGCACCAATATTAACTATATAATGTACACATATTAGCTACACGATGCACCATATAAACAACACAGTGTGGAAAAATTTATTACATAATATAGGCTACCGATTTTAGCTGCACAGATTTACCTGTCATTTAACTACACATAGTCACAGGCAGATTTACCTGTCAGTTAGCTACACATAGTCACAGGCAGATTTACCTGTCAGTTAACTACACATAGTCACAGACAGATTTACCTGTCAGTTAACTACAGATAGTCACAGGCAGATTTACCTGTCAGTTAACTACACATAGTCACAGGCAGATTTACCTGTCAGTTAACTACACATAGTCACAGGCAGATTTACCTGTCAGTTAGCTACACATAGTCACAGGCAGATTTACCTGTCAGTTAACTACACATAGTCACAGACAGATTTACCTGTCAGTTAACTACAGATAGTCACAGGCAGATTTACCTGTCAGTTAACTACACATAGTCACAGGCAGATTTACCTGTCAGTTAACTACACATAGTCACAGGCAGATTTACCTGTCAGTTAGCTACACATAGTCACAGGCAGATTTACCTGTCAGTTAACTACACATGGTCACAGGCAGATTTACCTGTCAGTAAACTACACATGGTCACAGACAGATTTACCTGTCAGTTAACTACACATAGTCACAGGCAGATTTACCTGTCAGTTAGCTACACATAGTCACAGGCAGATTTACCTGTCAGTTAGCTACACATGGTCACAGGCAGATTTACCTGTCAGTTAGCTACACATAGTCACTGGCAGATTTACCTATCAGTTAGCTACACATAGTCACAGGCAGATTTACCTGTCAGTTAGCTACACATAGTCACAGGCAGATTTACCTGTCAGTTAGCTACACATAGTCACAGGCAGATTTATCTGTCAGTTAACTACACATGGTCACAGGCAGATTTACCTGTCAGTTAGCTACACATGGTCACAGGCAGATTTAGCTGTCAGTAAACTACACATGGTCACAGGCAGATTTACCTGTCAGTTAACTACACATAGTCACAGGCAGATTTACCTGTCAGTGAGCTACACATAGTCACAGACAGATTTACCTGTCAGTTAGCTACACATAGTCACAGGCAGATTTACCTGTCAGTTAGCTACACATAGTCACTGGCAAATTTACCTGTCAGTTAGCTACACATGGTCAAGGGGCAGATTTACCTGTCAGTTAGCTACACATAGTCACAGGCAGATTTACCTGTCAGTTAGCTACACATGGTCACAGGCAGATTTACCTGTCAGTTAGCTACACATAGTCACAGGCAGATTTACCTGTCAATTAGCTACACATAGTCACAGGCAGATTTACCTGTCAGTTAACTACACATAGTCACAGACAGATTTACCTGTCAGTTAGCTACACATGGTCACAGGCAGATTTACCTATCAGTTAGCTACACATGGTCACAGACAGATTTACCTGTCAGTTAGCTACACATGGTCACAGGCAGATTTAGCTGTCAGTAAACTACACATGGTCACAGGCAGATTTACCTGTCAGTGAGCTACACATAGTCACAGACAGATTTACCTGTCAGTTAGCTACACATAGTCACAGGCAGATTTACCTGTCAGTTAGCTACACATAGTCACTGGCAAATTTACCTGTCAGTTAGCTACACATGGTCAAGGGGCAGATTTACCTGTCAGTTAGCTACACATAGTCACAGGCAGATTTACCTGTCAGTTAGCTACACATGGTCACAGGCAGATTTACCTGTCAGTTAGCTACACATAGTCACAGGCAGATTTACCTGTCAATTAGCTACACATAGTCACAGGCAGATTTACCTGTCAGTTAACTACACATGGTCACTGGCAGATTTACCTGTCAGTTAACTACACATAGTCACAGACAGATTTACCTGTCAGTTAGCTACACATGGTCACAGGCAGATTTACCTATCAGTTAGCTACACATGGTCACAGACAGATTTACCTGTCAGTTAGCTACACATAGTCACAGACAGATTTACCTGTCAGTTAGCTACACATAGTCACAGGCAGATTTACCTGTCAGTTAACTACACATAGTCACAGACAGATTTTCCTGTCAGTTAGCTACACATAGTCACAGGCAGATTTACCTGTCAGTTAACTACACATAGTCACAGGCAGATTTACCTGTCAGTGAGCTACACATAGTCACAGGCAGATTTACCTGTCAGTTAACTACACATAGTCACAGACAGATTTACCTGTCAGTTAGCTACACATAGTCACAGGCAGATTTACCTGTCAGTTAACTACACATAGTCACAGGCAGATTTACCTGTCAGTGAGCTACACATAGTCACAGACAGATTTACCTGTCAGTTAGCTACACATAGTCACTGGCAAATTTACCTGTCAGTTAGCTACACATGGTCAAGGGGCAGATTTACCTGTCAGTTAGCTACACATAGTCACAGGCAGATTTACCTGTCAGTTAGCTACACATGGTCACAGGCAGATTTACCTGTCAGTTAGCTACACATAGTCACAGACAGATTTACCTGTCAGTTAGCTACACATAGTCACAGGCAGATTTACCTGTCAGTTAACTACACATAGTCACAGGCAGATTTACCTGTCAGTTAGCTACACATAGTCACAGGCAGATTTACCTGTCAGTTAACTACACATAGTCACAGACAGATTTACCTGTCAGTTAACTACAGATAGTCACAGGCAGATTTACCTGTCAGTTAACTACACATAGTCACAGGCAGATTTACCTGTCAGTTAACTACACATAGTCACAGGCAGATTTACCTGTCAGTTAGCTACACATAGTCACAGGCAGATTTACCTGTCAGTTAGCTACACATAGTCACAGGCAGATTTACCTGTCAGTTAGCTACACATAGTCACAGGCAGATTTACCTGTCAGTTAACTACACATGGTCACAGGCAGATTTACCTGTCAGTTAACTACACATAGTCACAGGCAGATTTACCTGTCAGTTAGCTACACATAGTCACAGGCAGATTTACCTGTCAGTTAGCTACACATGGTCACAGGCAGATTTACCTGTCAGTTAACTACACATGGTCACAGGCAAATTTACCTGTCAGTTAGCTACACATAGTCACAGACAGATTTACCTGTCAGTTAGCTACACATAGTCACAGACAGATTTACCTGTCAGTTAACTACACATAGTCACAGGCAGATTTACCTGTCAGTTAACTACACATAGTCACAGACAGATTTACCTGTCAGTTAGCTACACATAGTCACATGCAGATTTACCTGTCAGTTAGCTACACATAGTCACAGGCAGATTTACCTGTCAGTTAGCTACACATAGTCACTGGCAGATTTACCTATCAGTTAGCTACACATAGTCACAGGCAGATTTACCTGTCAGTTAGCTACACATAGTCACAGGCAGATTTACCTGTCAGTTAGCTACACATAGTCACAGGCAGATTTACCTGTCAGTTAACTACACATAGTCACAGGCAGATTTACCTGTCAGTTAGCTACTTATAGTCACAGGCAGATTTACCTGTCAGTTAGCTACACATAGTCACAGGCAGATTTACCTGTCAGTTAGCTACACATGGTCACAGGCAGATTTAGCTGTCAGTTAGCTACACATGGTCACAGGCAGATTTACCTGTCAGTTAACTACACATAGTCACAGGCAGATTTACCTGTCAGTGAGCTACACATAGTCACAGACAGATTTACCTGTCAGTTAGCTACACATAGTCACAGGCAGATTTACCTGTCAGTTAGCTACACATAGTCACTGGCAGATTTACCTGTCAGTTAGCTACACATGGTCACAGGCAGATTTACCTGTCAGTTAGCTACACATTGTCACAGGCAGATTTACCTGTCAGTTAGCTACACATAGTCACTGGCAGATTTACCTGTCAGTTAGCTACACATGGTCACAGGCAGATTTACCTGTCAGTTAACTACACATAGTCACAGGCAGATTTACCTGTCAGTTAACTACACATTGTCACTGGCAGATTTACCTGTCAGTTAACTACACATAGTCACAGACAGATTTACCTGTCAGTTAGCTACACATGGTCACAGGCAGATTTACCTGTCAGTTAGCTACACATAGTCACATACAGATTTACCTGTCAGTTAGCTACACATAGTCACAGGCAGATTTACCTGTCAGTTAGCTACACATAGTCACAGGCAGATTTACCTGTCAGTTAACTACACATGGTCACAGAACTGTGATTGTGTTAACTTACTTGCAATGTCGTGACGTCAGTGTGATGAAATATAATGACTGGTTTTCCGCTCATCTTGGCCTTGGCCTAGATAAAAACAAAAAATTATATTCCGCACTTGACAGCTCCATTCGTAGCGCATTAATTATTCCGTTTGATAAACAGCGAATTGGGGCCCCCTAGGGCCAGTCAGCCGTCTGAAATAATGAATTAAATAGAATAGGGTGATTGGGGGCAGGGGGTGTACAAGTAGGACTGCCAGGCAAGGGCTCGTGTGTGCCTACTCGTTACGACGGCCATGAATTACAGCCGCTTCCAGTTGCGGCCTTTTGGGTCCCCCACACACTTCCAGCTTCTGGCCCCGTATCTGACGAATGCCCGTGGCCCAGCGGGATGGAGCGCGCACTGATCATTAGCCTCCTATATGTCAATCTGACCTTTGTAAATGACATATTTTTTGTCTTTATCTAGATCAGCTGCTTAAATAAAAAACAAAATAAAACATGCGCTCTTTAGAACTTTATTACAATTGAAATATTGAACGGTTAAGTTCCAACATTCTAGGATGATGTTTGTTGGTGTTGTTTGTTGGTTGTATTCTTGTATAAGCTTTTAATTAAATTTCACTTTCTGTGTGTGGCCGGCTGGCTTTGTCCTCAAATATTTCATCTCACTTTTGACCTGTTCTCACTTAGTGAAAATGTTCAAATATAACACACATATCGATTATATATGACAGGACTTCTTAAACTTTTGTAATTCACGACCCCATCTATGATTGCGAGTTTCTTGACGACCCCCCCCCCATACAAATATAAAAGAAAAATAAATTAATATTTTACAAGTTAAAAAACATTTTCTGCTAAATTGTATTTTTATCACTCGCAACCCCAGAATGTTGCTACGCGACCCCAAATGGGGTCGCGACCCATAGTTTAAGAAGCCCTGATATATCTTAATACATTTCGAGTCTATGAATTAACATCTTGTAGAATTACCACTGTGTAGAATTACCACTGTGTAGAGTTACCACTGTGTAGAATTACCACTGTGTAGAATTACCACTGTGTAGAATCACCACTGTGTAGAATCACCACTGTGTAGAATCACCACTGTGTAGAATTACCACTGTGTAGAATTACGAAGGCAGCTACTTTTTAGTCATGTTTATAGTGGAGAAAATTTCACCTTGAGATGATCACGTTAGAATAAATACAAAGCATAGCCCAGTCGCTTAAGTGTGCAAAATAGTGATACATTGTTTAGTGTTATTTAGACTTGCAAAACTAATTATATTTTATTAAAGTGTATTAAAACAGAAGAATTGTTAATTCCTTGAGAAATAAAAAGTATAACATAAAGTAAAACTTTTTTTCAAAAATTAGCTTTTATTATTAAAATGCACAAATAAACAGGATTACACCTTAGATAAAACAAATATTTCTATAAACTGTAGTTACTAAATTTTAAATCGAGGGTGAATATAAAATCCTGGACCAAATTTGTCTTCACAATTGATGATAAACAGAAATAGCGTATCAAATAATATGTATATCTAAGTGTTAAATTATTAGTGCTGATAATTTATATACATATTTGTGTAATCTAAGGAGTTATTGATTTACTTTTTATAGTGCATTTTAAAAAATCTAAGTTTTAAAAATATTTTTCTAATGTACTATTTAAATAAGCATCTTACTAGAGAGTGTCTATTGTCTTGAATTGCGATCAATTCCGAATCATCAAATGATAACATCATTAAGGAAATTCCCGTAAATTTGGCGGTCCTATTTTTAGTCCATAAACCGCTATGCTTGAATTATTTGGTGAACCGATCAGATGTGATTTATGTTATCACTGCTGGTCTTCAGTCCTTTGGTTTCAAGATTTTTAAGGATAAAAATACTTCCTCAAAATCATCAAGTCTGTCACCATTTTCCGAATGATTTCATTGTTTGCTATAAATCACAATATCTGATCTGTGAAAACTGAGTCCAATAGTTAACAAAGGTACATCGATTATTCCTTTCGTAAGACATCCAAGTTTCATAATAATGAATTATTTGGAATTGATTATTATTAAATATAAGATTAAAACGGCTTTTGTTGGTTCACCTTATTGTAATAAATTGAATCATTAAGTAAATATAATTAAATTCTTAATTGAACTTTTCAATAACACACGCACGCACGCACTGAAACAGACACGAGTCCCCTCAAAAACGGGGGAAAAAAACGTCATGAATACTTTTTTTGTATTGACCACCCACTGGAGGGCCACTGCCCTATAGTCTACACCAGGTGTGGAGGACCACTGCCCTATAGTTTACACGAGGCGTGGAGGGCCACTGCCCTATAGTTTACACCAGGTGTGGAGGGCCACTGTCCTATAGCTTACACCAGGTGTGGAGGGCCACTGCCCTATAGTTTACACCAGGTGTGGAGGGCCACTGCCCTATAGTTTACACCAGGTGTGGAGGGCCACTGCCCTATAGTTTACACCAGGTGTGGAGGACCACTGCCCTATAGTTCACACAAGGTGTGGAGGACCACTGCCCTATAGTTCACACAAGGTGTGGAGGACCACTGCCCTATAGTTTACACCAGGTGTGGGTGTGGAGACGGGCATATAATTCCCAGATGTCAGAATGACCGGTCTATGCCGGTCTATCCGACCCAATGTTTGTGACTAAACCTTGACGACTGTGTTGAGGTCTTGACATTTTATTTTCTTCTAATTGTTATATATGCATAAATATATATATATATATATACATAACCATTAGAATAAAATCACCTGTATTCCTCCGTATTTGTTATATAATATTCAAGTGTTATTTTTGTATCCCATAATTCATGCTAAGTTGATGTTTGTCTTTTTCCATTCTAAACTTTATAATGTATTCAATTGAACCCAAGAATCCTTCACATTCAAAATATTGTGACTGTCCAATCAGAAATCTGGGTCAATCTGCCCCTCCCCCTCACCTAACAAAGTAACAAAGCATTAGCCCCACCCCCCTCCTCCTCCGCCCCCCCCCCTCCGCAACAAAAGTGGTTTAGTCCGTGGAGCTTGGGTAAAAGGTCTTCAGTACCTACCACCCAGTGAGCCATGGAGACAGTTCGGCGCAACAAGTTGTGTTTACATCTGAGGACGAGGAAACCGACTAAAAGGCTCACCACAAAGAATAAAACGTTCGCTACAAATCAGGTAGGAGTGAGTTGAATTTAATCTTTTCTAGTGGCTAGTTCCTGACTAGTGGCTAGTTCCTGACTAGTGGCTAGTTACTGACTAGTGGCTAGTTCCTGACTAGTGGCTAGTTCCTACACGTTCAAAAATATGTAAAAAGGAAAAAAAAAAGTTATTATTATTACAATAAGGAGATTTTTTCCCTTTATAGAAATTATAATATCATGCATGTCATATTTATAGAAATTATAATATCATGCATGTCATATGTATAGAAATTTTAATATCATGCATGTCATATTTATAGAAATTATAATATCATGCATGTCATATTTATAGAAATTATAATATCATGCATGTCATATTTATAGAAATTATAATATCATGCATGTCGTATTTATATAAATTATAATATCATGCATGTCGTATTCATATAAATTATAATATCATGCATGTCATATTTATAGAAATTATAATATCATGCATGTCATATTTATAGAAATTATAATATCATGCATGTCATATTTATAGAAATTATAATATGCATGTCGTATTTATAGAAATTATAATATCATGCATGTCGTATTCATAGAAATTATAATATCATGCATGTCATATTTATAGAAATTATAATATCATGCATGTCATATTTATAGAAATTATAATATCATGCATGTCATATTTATAGAAATTATAATATCATGCATGTCATATTTATATAAATTATAATATCATGCATGTCATATTTATATAAATTATAATATCATGCATGTCGTATTCATAGAAATTATAATATCATGCATGTCATATTTATAGAAATTATAATATCATGCATGTCGTATTCATAGAAATTATAATATCATGCATGTCATATTTATAGAAATCATAATATCATGCATGTCATATTTATAGAACTTAGAATATCATACATGTCATATTTATAGAACTTAGAATATCATACATGTCATATTTATAGAACTTAGAATATCATACACATGCGTAGTTAAAAGACATTAATATTAAATGTTAATTATATCCTGAAATGATATAAACTAAAAATAAAACATCGTACAGTAGACTGTAGATTATCCGGCCTAGAGTTGAATTTTTTTTTATCTGGATACGTTCTGTTTGTGTGTGTGTGTTTTCAAATCTTTTTACCATTACAAATGTTCACTAAAAATGATATTTAAATATAGTGTACTGTTAATGTCACTCCTGTATTATATAGTTAACCAGTTTTTACACTGATTATTTATTGTAGGTAGGAAATGTCGCCACATGCTCAAATCATCCGGATGTCTGCCATCCTTACGACGACAACATCAACTTCACTCATGTCCTAAATGATGTTCAATTGGCAGCTAAACATCTCTATGCATTCATCAACTCAGACATGTTCTATACCTATCAGTACAGGATCCCTTATGATCAGCGCTATTTTCTGGACAGAAAATGTTATTTGGTCTATTTCGCTCTAAGTAAACTCGTGACTGAAGTGTACTACGCCGATAAAAACCGATCTTTGTACACAGTAGACGATCCAAGCAAAACATTTTTTTCTCAGTTGGAAGGTAATCAAAATCGTAATGTTCCGGAATGTGGAAATTATATCAACCACGCCCACCATCTGGTGGAAACAGCCAAACGATCTGTTGTCTGCAGTAAATCCAGAAGTGAAAAAAGAATCCACTTGAAAAAACTCAAGTTGTTCCAAGCCCTTTCTAAAGTTCAGGAGACTAAACTAAGATATTAAGACAAACAACTGACAGCAAGGTGAAAGCAACAACCACAACAGCAATAACAAATGAAATGTTTGTAGTTTATTTGTCAAACTAGAAGTGTAAACATTTGTTGACATAAAACATAAAGGATAACAAAACTGTGTTCTTTTTATTTTTATATAAATTTGTGTATGTGTGTGCAACTAAGAATCACTGCTTTAAATAGTGTGTCTAGCTAGAGAGAGAGAGAGAAAGGAGGGAGATAGATAGATAGAATTTAAATAAATAGATAGATGAATGCTTTACTTTAGACTTATATAAAAAGTGCACATAAGGGACAGAAATGACAGAAGAAAATAGTTAAATACTACACTTCTTTTGGAGTACATACCAAAATGTAGCACGTTAAATAGATAATAGTGCATTGTACATTTAGAGAAATAAAATGAAGTGCACTGTTTTAGATATATATGGATGAAAGGTGGATTAAATTATAAATAGATATGTAATGCAGTACACTAGTCGTAAGATTACGGACAAGACCGTAAATTAATAAAAAAAACTTTTAGTGTCAACCTCTCTGTCCTGTTTACAGTAGACATGTAAATACACGGGGTCTGTCCTGTTTACAGTAGACATGTGAATACACGGGGGTCTTATAAATCAGTGGTAATAAAAACATCCCAGAAATCGACCACCTGTCACATCAAAACAAAACCTGTTTGAGATCCTCTGAAGGAATTATTTGTATGTCACCACCTTTGACCTCTACGTCTGAATTACCTATGTCACCTGGATACCAAATGTGGTGCGCTCGACACCTGAAGTCATGCCACTATGACTTAAGTCACATGGACAACAAACACTGTCCATTCAACCCGCCCTTCCATTGAAATTATTGTTACACTGTGTGGGAGGGAAAGGCTTAGAGATAAGAGATACAAAGCTTCAAATGTCTGTCATGTTGGAACGAATGTCTGTCTTGTTGGGTCAAATGTCTGTCATGTTGGATCAAATGTCTGTCATGTTGGAGGGAATGTCTGTCATGCTGAAGCGAATGCCTGTAATATTGGAGCGAATTTCTGTCATGTTGGCGCGAATTTCTGTCATGTTGGACACAGGAGAATAAGTTATACAATAAATATCACTGTAACATTCTATTCAAAAGTAAAACATATTTTTCACAAAAATATGTCTGCACCAAACAGATATATAGATAGATAGATAGATAGATAGATAGATAGATAGATAGATAGATAGATAGATAGATAGATAGATAGATAGATAGATAGATAGATAGATAGATAGATAAATAGATAGATAGATAGATAGATAACGTCTGGAGTTTTAGAAAAGTTTTTTTTAGAACAATCGTATGCAAGCAAAACTTCCAACAGAAATATTTCCATGTTCCTCTCCATCAGCTTGTAGACAAATCTCGTCTCCACGTTCTAGAGGACATGTTTGAAATAATCGACCTCCTCGATTACTGGCTATAACAGCATCGATACCAGAAAACGTCAAGATGGTATCGTTCTCTCGTATTATAGAAGATAAAAACACTTCTTTGGTTTCTTTCCCAAAATAAAACACTTTACAGAAGATGAGGTAAACGCCGGGAATAACAACTTTGAAAATTCCCGTCTCCGGGCAAAAGTCAATTTTTTGTGAGTTTAAAATATTTTGTTTACTAAAACGTAATATCCTGTTTTTATTTGTGACGTCTAGCTCGCTCTTTTCTGTTGGAGATTTTCGCTTGTAAATCATCTCCATGGCAACTGTACACAATGGGCTCTTCACTAATATTCCAGGCACATTCCATCGGTTTGATTCTGAAATTTAAAGAGAGTCCCAGATAATTATGTGCTTCATATAACTGTACATTCAAAGATATTTTAAAGAAGAATGCAGTGGCGTACCTAGGGATTTGGGGGCCCGGCAGCTTATCCTGTTTGGGGGCCCCTGTATTTTGACATCCAACATCTCGACATGAGATAATTTACGTAATATTTAATGTTAAAAAAATTTCGGACGCTCCTTTGGACCCCCTCAAACTGTGACCCGGGGGGACTGTCAAATTGGGACCCCCTTCCCCCGATCCCTAGTTACGCCACTGGCAGAATGTCAAACCGACGGTCCTAGGACCACTTTGTTTATAAAAAATATATAACATAACTAATATGTGGTAGTGTAATACCCATATATTTACTACAGAACTAGTGTAGTTAAATACCCATATATTTACTACAGAACAAATATGTCGTAGTTTGATACCCATATATTTACTACAGAACAAATATGTCGTAGTTTGATACCCATATATTTACTACAGAACAAATATGTCGTAGTTTGATACCCATATATTTACTACAGAACAAATATGTCGTAGTTTGATACCCATATATTTACTACAGAACAAATATGTCGTAGTTTGATACCCATATATTTACTACAGAACAAATATGTCGGAGTTTGATACCCATATATTTACTACAGAACAAATATGTCGTAGTTTGATACCCATATATTTACCATCAGTTGCCTTCGTATCAAATTGAGTAGATAGATCTGTCAGTCTTGACTCCACCTGAAGTTACAGTCAGAGATTCATAGAATTATTTATTAGGTAATTATTTTTTTAAATAACTTCAGCTTTATAGGTTGATACACAGACAATAAATAGATGAATACACACGTAATACATAGATACATCAAAGATACTTTTTTTTATTGATAGACAGACAGACAGCTTAAAGATATATCATGTATGCACTTGACTACATAAATACCAAAATATTAATACACTTGACTTAATAAATACCAATACATTTATACACTTGACTTAATAAATACCAATACATTTATACACTTGACTTAATAAATACCAATACATTTATACACTTGACTTAATAAATACCAATACATTTATACACTTGATAGATACCAATACATTTATACACTTGACTTAATAAATACCAATACATTTATACACTTGACTTAATAAATACCAATACATTTATACACTTGACTTAATAAATACCAATACATTTATACACTTGACTTAATAAATACCAATACATTTATACACTCGACTAAATAAATACCAATACATTTGCTACTTTCAACAACTAGTTGGGAAAAAAAGCTCACTCTTGTCTCCAGGTTTTTAATTTTGATATTTAGATCATTCTGTTCCCTGTCTGTTGATTTTTTCATGAAGTCATCGGATGACTTCAGACTTTGTACAGTGGGTTTCATTGAAGTCATTTCACGCTCAAGTTGACTTAATCTAAAAGAAAGTTTTCTTATCTTTCCCGAGGTGTTTTGTGCATTGGCTTCGAATTGCAGCTTCAAAGCTCGAGAGGATGAAACGTTCTTGAAGAGCTCATCAAATTTCTGTTGGTTTTCTCTCTGATTTCCTTCAACAGATTTTGAAATAGCCCCAACATTTACTCTCTGGTCGCGAACTTCATTTAGTACAATATTAAACTCTCCTGTATGTTTATTGAGGAAACTTTCTATTTTGTTAACCTGCTGTTCAAATTTCTGATCGTAGCTGTAGAAATAATCACCACATAATTTGTTCATTTCCGAGATTTGGTTTTCATTTCTTTGGTTTGAAAGGTTTAAATTAAGAATGGTTTCCTCAATAACACCAAGCCTAGCCAACATCTTCTGAATTGTATCATTGCTTTCTATGAAATAATAAATACAGACAATAAATATATGTATAAAGGCTGTACTAAAAATATTGTTAAGCGAGCTTAATACAAATTTTCTAAAAAAATGATATTTGCTTCAGTTTTAAAAAATCTATAGTAGGCTACTAATGGCATCCTGGGAGGGAGGGGGTGCCCGACCACCAGTAATCAACACAATAATTCCTTTAGGTTCCCATCACTACAGGCCTTTGGACCACGGGTAGACATCCAGTGTCACCGGCTTACATTATCTTTTTTTTTAAAGAACAATTTCACTCATGTGGCTAACAATAAATAAAGAGAGTTGTTTCCCTTTGTTTATCAAACAATGTCACATGCTAGTACATTACTAGTTCCACACACCGACTCCCAGCTCTACAGACTCATTCAGCAGATTTACCTGCTTCACACTTGATTGACACTTGCCCACTGTTGTTATTTCATTTTGTTGACATTTATATTTAAATTGTAGGCGGCCTCTGTCGCCCATAAGGTTTACTGAAGGCGGCCTCTGTCGCCCATAAGGTTTACTGGAGGCGGCCTCTGTCGCCCATAAGGTTTACTGAAGGCGGCCTCTGTCGCCCATAAGGTTTACTGAAATAAACTAACAGAGGCCTAACTGATATCATGACAGTCGTATTTACTAAAACTGTAGGGCCTAATGTAATATTTAAATATTTTCTTTTAACGCGGTTCACTTGTATTGTGCTCACCTACTTCTGTACTGTCAAAGTGTTGGGGAGAAGTTGAGTTGACCTTGTGACACTCCACTTTATTGGTGTCTACATTTTATTGATGAACATTTGGAAAGAACCATTTTACAGCGAATCAGTGATAATGTTGCATTTAAATGAAGACTGTTAATTTGTGCATATTTGTACATTGTAATTGTAATAAAACAATAAATTTCTCCTAATTACATTATTAAACCATTGTTTTTAGAAACTAAAATTCACCAGCAAGTTGGGAGAACTGAGTCAACAGATCGATGAAAGTAAATTGATTGCTTGCTTCGTCTGTCATCCATGTTTTATGGTGATCAATGACCTGCAATAAACAGTTTGTAATTACAATACTGATATGTTTCTTCTCTCTCCCTCTCTCTCTCTCTTTCTCTTTCTCTCTCACTCTTTCTCACTCCCTCTCTCCCTCTCACTCTCTGTCTCTCTTACACTCTTTCTATCTCCCTCTCTCTCCCTCTCTCCCTTTCTCGCTCTCACTCTCTCTCCCTCTCTCTCTCTCCCACTTTCTCTCTCTCTCTCTTCTCATCTCTGAAACGATGAGATGTTTCTCTCTATAAACCATCAAAAAGACGGTATTTCCAGCAGGCCCGTAGCGTTTTGTCTGGCCCCCTCTGCTTATTTGCTCTACTTAGTTAAATGTATTACCTGCCCCCCCTCCCCGCTATAGCCTGGCCCCTGCTGTAGAATGTCTGGCCCCTGCTGTAGAATGTCTGGCCCCTGCTGTAGAATGTCTGGCCCCTGCTGTAGAATTTGCACGCTACAGGGCTGATTTCCAGTGTCGTTCTTTCATCCCCACCATAGAAGATAGTGCAACAGGCACCACCCACGGGAGATATATGTAGGTGACTGGGACTGGCAGGGAGTCGAAACCATAACCTACAGCAAGCAGGTCGTGCTCGCATTTAAAGCTGTAATAGGTTGGCGAAAGGGCGTTTCATCCATCCTTGTCTTATGTTCTCATTCCTTAGCGCCCTTCTTCTCCCCCCCCCCCAACCTCCGGAGATTTCAAGTTTCACAGAGAAAAATATTGTCACGGTATCCTAGGCCTACCTTACTGCTAGTAGGCCTATCACTGGTTATGTTTACTTTAATGGTAAATAATATAAATATGTTTTTTTTTTTCAAATCCAGTTTACTTACAGACACAATCACAAGCAGACGACTCTCCAGCTGCTGTTTCTCCTCTTCTAGAAAATTTACCTGTGTGGCTACAACCTCAACTTCTCTCTGTTTCCTCATCTGATGTTTGGTAGAATTTAAACAAAACGGAATTATTTTTTTTTTATAATGGTTATAAACTGTAATGATGATATTCTGTTTTTATTGATTTATTTTTTTGTTCAATTGCCATCAGGTGTATCTTAATTTCTAAACCCTGTTGGGCGATTGAATGTCGGCTAGAAGGCACGCAATAATAATGTACCACTTATATTTATTTTAAATATACGTCGGGGTGGGGGGCTGGGGGGTGGGGGGAGTGCTTAATACACAGGTTGGACCCCCCAAGAGCCCAAAATACTGTTAATGTGGCCTTGATTTGAAATTTTAACTTTTTTCCATTACTGAATGTAAAAATGGTGTAGCAATTTAGGTCAGTGCATGGACTAAACTTCAATGGCACGTGAATTAGGGGAAATAACTTCAATGGCACGTGAATTAGGGGAAATAACTTCAACGGCACGTGAATTAGCGGAAAAGAGAATCAACAAAGCCAAATTTAATATTTATAAATGTTATAAAAAATATAACTGGTATTTAATGTTATTGATTTATTATTATTTATATATTATTGTACTATGACCTTATAATCTTTTCTAAAAAGAAATTAAATGTATTGAACACTAATACAATGGAGTACCCATTACAGGGTGTTATTATCCCATGAATTAATATTCGAGATAAGAATTTACCTTAGATTATTTATAATCACACAACTGAAATCCGTTATTTGAACTGATCTAATTAGAAATCAGAGAAACACGACGAACTAAACACATCCCTGTCTCCATCAATGATAATCAGAGTACATGCCCTCGACACGGTCTAGTTGACTACATCTGCACACGACACGGTTTAGTTGACTACATTTGCACATAACACGGTCTAGTTGACAACACACACACACGTGACACACACACACGCGTTCTGTCCACCAGTCGCAGGATCGAAGCCTTTGATTTATTGTCAGTCAATAAACTAGATGTCATATGACCCAATTACATCAGTCTTTTATCACGGTTATCAAGACTTAGTTCGTACAGTACATACCAGAGTAGGTGAGTGGATGGGGGGGGGGGCTTCATTGAAACCAGAATGTGATGACGTCATAATGATATATATATATATCAATCCTAGCCCAATACCGTGACATTACTTTTACGCTTTTGAAGGACATTTTCTCTTTTTCCGCTTATGGGCGACAGAAGCCGCCTTCAGTAAACCTTATGGGCGACAGAGGCCGCCTTCAGTAAACCTTATGGGCGACAGTGGCCGCCTTCAGTAAACCTTATGGGCGACAGAAGCCTCCTCCAGTAAACCTTATGGGCGACAGAGACCACCTTCAGTAAACCTTATGGGCGACAGAGACCACCTTCAGTAAACCTTATGGGCGACAGAGGCCACCTTCAGTAAACCTTATGGGCAACAGAGGCCGCCTCCAGTAAACCTTATGGGCGACAGAGGCCGCCTCCAGTAAACCTTATGGGCGACAGAGGCCGCCTCCAGTAAACCTTATGGGCGACAGAGGCCGCCTCCAGTAAACCTTATGGGCGACAGAGGCCGCCTCCAGTAAACCTTATGGGCGACAGAAGCCGCCTCCAGTAAACCTTATGGGCGACAGAGGCCGCCTCCAGTAAACCTTATGGGCGACAGAAACCACCTTCAGTAAACCTTACGGGCGACAGAGGCCGCCTCCAGTAAACCTTATGGGCGACAGAGACCACTTTCAGTAAACCTTATGGGCGACAGAGGCCATCTTCAGTAAACCTTATGTGCGACAGGGGCCACCTTCAGTAAACCTTATGTGCGACAGAGGCCACCTTCAGTAAACCTTATGGTCGACAGAGGCCACCTTCAGTAAACCTTATGGGCGACAGAGGCCGCCTCCAGTAAACCTTATGGGCGACAGAGGCCACCTTCAGTAAACCTTATGGGCGATAGAGACCGCCTTCAGAAAACTTTAAGGGCGACAGAGGCCGCCTTCAGTAAACCTTATGGGCGACAGAGGCCACCTCCAGTAAACCTTAAGGGTGACAGAGGCCGCCTTGAGTAAACCTTATGGGCGACAGAGGCCGCCTTCAGTAAACCTTATGGGCTACAGAGGCCGCCTCCAGTAAACCTTATGGGCGACAGAGGCCGCCTACAATTTAAATATAGATGTCAACAAAATGAGATGTAAATTAATCCATACATCTATTATGCTCTACCATGGTTTTTTGTACCACTCGTTTACTATATAAATACTTTTTTACAAATACTTCAAATGTCCAACTTTACACACACGCGAAACAATTATCAAATATGAAAAAAAAAATGGAAAAGACAAAAAAAAAAAACAAGAATTTTATGTAGTGTTTAGTTATATCTCAGTCTTTATTTTATTATTATCAAAAATACGATCATAAAAATAAAAAAAAAAACCAATGAATCTCATAATTATGAATGATTATTTCAAATAACGTGAATGCTTGACATAGTTAGAAAGCCACAGTTAATGATATCTCAACTTATATCAGTTTATATCATCGAGACCGAAAGAGTGAAAAATATTAAAGAAAAACAATTGGCAGCCATGAAGTAAACATTTATACATTTTTGAAAAATCCAAGTAAAAGACACTTTAACCCATCAGAACAACAGAAGATCTGAAGGTTTTACATCTGTCATTTTTTCCAGAAATTTCTTTTTACACTTTTTTTTTTCATTTTTTTTAATGACTAAGGCAAAGTATATGGGGTCATTAACTAAAATAAATGGGGTCAGTGACTAAAATAAATGCGGTCAATGACTAAAATAAATGGGGTCAATGACTAAAATAAATGGGGTCAATGACTAAAATAAATGGGGTCAATGACTAGTTGCCTTTTAGAAAAAAAAAAATAAATCAGTTTTTTTAATGCATGAGCCTACACAAATAATGTTGACTTAAAACTGTCATTTTCAGGTTATTTGCTAATGTACGCATAACAAACAATAAAGCAAATATTCTAATCTGAATTTAATACTAAATAATTTAACTAAAACCTAAAAAAAATATTTACCTTGGGTTGTCTCATTTCATTGAGAATAGCGTCCCCTTAAATAATTAATTAAAGGGACACTATTTAGTTAATACGTTTTATAAAATCAATTCCATCATGTTGTGTTTATTGAAAATAATTTGGTTAAAACAACAGTACCAAAAATAATGTGAGATTTATCGATGTCAGGCTCACAGTATAAACTAATCATATCTCCCTGATTTACAGAAATGACGTGAATCAATTTGACTTTGCTGTCATTCGCTACCACTTTGATAATTTCACTATACCTGATAAATTTGTCATTTCTCCTCAATACGGTACACAGAACGAACTGTTGCGATTTCACAAATTTCCTACGAAACTGAAGATCAAAGTAGACCAAGAACACGCCACTGTGTACAAATGTAAACACACCTGTATCTTGGTCGTAATCAACACCTGATCTATAAACACTCTTTGAATGATTTGGCATTAAATTTAAAGTTTTGAGTTGAATATCTTGTGATGAACGGTCAAATAAAGTTGAATCTCTGATCAGAGAATGAAAAAAACTGGACATGACGATATGTAATCCAGACTTGTCCAAATATGATTTTGCTTAAAAAAAAATTTTAAGAAAATTTATTGGCATTTTTCCTACGTTTGATTTATATTCGCTATCAATAATACTATCACCTCAATTTGGCATTAGTTTTTGTTTTTTTTTTCTTAAAATTTATGTTTTCAAAATCTACCATCTTGCTTACTAAATGACTTACATACATCCGGGCATAAAGCGTTGACCTGAAAATAGTGATATAAATAGTGATAAAAACTAGTCACATAAATAGTGATGTAAATGATATAAAAACTGATATACAATAATTTATTAAAATGAAGTTACAAAATTATATCTGTATCTATAACAATCTACTGATTTCTCCAGGGTTGTTAGTATCGAAGTATCGGTGTCGGCCAATGCAGTATCGGCGGCGATACTTTTTTTAGTATTGGTTGCTGTATTGCCGATCCTTTTTGTATCAAGTATTGATTTGTGTATCGCCAATACATTTTAAACGAAAAATTTTCGATACTCGATACCAATACTTTTCTATCGGTGTTTTGAGAATGTATTGTAACAAACTCTAACAAAAAAATGTACTTTGTATCTTAAAATATTCAAAATGAAAAAAAATTATAATTTATAAACCCAATAGAATAACCCCACTATTTGTATGTTTATCAGTTTCGAATAAAAATCAGAATATCACCATTGTACTGTTCATACAATTCAGAATTTTTTTGCCGAAAAACGATAGCGATTTGTTTTAAAAGTAAATAAATTCAATCACTACTACCAATATTAACACCACCCACCTCCCCACAAATACAACCACGGTCGGCGAGTTGAAGGAGAAATTAAATTTTAATTTTCTTTTGAAGTTTTTGCTTTGCGCGCCGATGTCTATAAATGTTATTCTTATATTCTTTCATTCATTTACTTTCTTTCTATCACTATTGTTCAATGCTTCAATGAACGACAGAAAAATTTATTTCTTTTTTGATCGTTCTGTCATTTATATCAAAACTTGCACTCTTTATATTTTAAATAAACAATATTTTTTTGTTTTTTTGTTGTAGTTAACTATTGGTATCGATTTTGGCAATACATTTTTACTATAGTATTGGTATTGGCGATACTCTTTTCATGAAGTATTGGTATTGACAAAACAATTTAAGAGTATTGTTAACAGCCCTGGATTTCTCTAAATAACATGTTTTCTAGTTGGCAGTTAAATATAGCCAATAGATGTCTGTATTAACAATTGAAATACATGGTTGTATTAAAAGTATGTTTATATTTAGGTCCGTTCTAGAGTCTATATGGAGGCCAGATGCAAAGTGAGATATGGGGGGGTGCTCGGTAAAATTAGTCAGGCCCTTACGCTATGAGGTTGTATAGTTTTTTTGTACTGAGCAGGGGCCCCATGGGTGATGCTTCGAATAGCGGTCGCCATCTTTGCTTTTTTCTGTTTATTTTATGAGACCCGTGTAAAAACAAAAACATGTTGAGAGTTTTTAGAGTTTTCATTCCGCGAAATAAGTTGTTTCATTTGACTTGATTTCATTCCGCGAAATAAGTTGTTTCAGTTGACTTGATTTTATTGTATCAGTCCGTATTACCCGCCTGCTAGTTACCTGTTTCTTTAACTCTTCCTGTTGAATGAGATATCGTTGAAACAATTCTCTGAGTGTTTCCATTCTTTTCATCAACAAACTACTACTTGTGATCAAATGACACAAAGACAAACATTTGTTTACATTGGCTAACACATGCACGTCACAAAATGTATTTAACTAAGTGATGAGGATTTACTTTTGTTGCTCATTTTATTATAAACATTTCTAATTGTGTATAACTTAAGCTATTTGTAAAGATAAATAAAGAATTTACCATCGTTTCTGCTTCCTTTATTTTGATACGTTGTTCGTTTTGATTTTTTTCAGTTATCTGTCTGAGAGAATCATCAAGATGTCCTACATTTGATTTTACGGCTGAAATGTCCTTTTCTAAATTATTGACTGTGGTTTCCAATTGCTCAATTCTTTCAGATTTATATTTTATTTCTGAGGCTATTTTCATAATCAACTCTTTATTTAAGGAACTTTCATGAAACATTTCGTTCAATTTCCGCTCATTGGCTTCCTCGAAGACTTCAATGTTCTTCAGAACTACATCAAGAGTTTCTACATGACTTTGTATTTTTTGTAAATTTTGCAGCTGATCTGTCTGATACGTTATAAATGAGTCTGTCTTGCTTTTCAATTTTTTTAATTTCTTGTCAAATCGGCTGGACATATTTTCCCAAGACTTGTTGACTTCAGTGATGTTATTTTCATTTTTGGTGTTGGATAATTTTAAAGAGGAAATAGCTTCCTCAGCAACACCCAGTCTGATCATAAGTGTATGCAGGAGTTTTTTGTCTGCACGAGAAAGGAAAATGTGTGTCTTTTATGTTTGTTTTAACATGGAAAATAATTTATTGAAATGAAACATCACATCGTTTTCAAAGTAATATCCTAGACCAGGGCCCAGATGGGCTCATTTTTAAAAGGGTAAAAAAGGATTTTGATATATAATATAAGGTAGATATTATTATTTATTACTTTAGTAGTCTTACAGCATTCCCACTAGTATAATGGTATCATGTACTCATCATGTACTCATCATGTACTCATCATGTACTCATCATGTACTCATCACGTACTCATCATGTACTCATCATGTACTCATCACGTAAGCATATTGTACTCATCACGTGCTCATCACGTACTCATAGCGTACTACTCACGTACTCATCACGTACTCATCGTGCACTCATTATGTACTCATCACGTACTCATATCATACTCATATCGTACTCATCATGTACTAATCACGTACTCATCACGTACTCATCACGTACTCATCACGTACTCATCACGTACTCATCATGTGCTCATCATGTACTCATCTCGTACCCATATCATACTCATATCGTACTTATCATGTACTCATCACGTACTCATCACGTACTCATCACGTACTCATCACGTACTCATCACGTACTCATCATGTGCTCATCATGTACTCATCATGTGCTCATAGCGTACTCATCACGTACTCATAACGTGTTCCTCATATATTCATCATGTACATTATGTACTCCTTTGTAGAGTTCATGACCTCTGAGCTGTATTCCCCCCCCCCACCCCTCCCACGCTAAAACCTGATACTATTTCTTACAGAACCTAAAAATGTCTATGAACAACACAATTAGATCACAAATAGAAGTTGTTAGTCTTTTACCTATTTTACTCTTTGAGTCACCAAGGTCACATCTGGGTGAAATATTAGTTTGTTCATCTATCTGTGTGTCTGTCTCACTGGCAGACACTTGAAAACAAAGACTTTCTCGACCTTCATCTTTTTTTACAAGCAATAAGTTTTTTTTAACAACCAATAAGTTGTTTTTTTTACAAGCAATAAGTTTTTTTACAAGCAATGAGTTTTCTTTTTTTTACAAGCAATATTTTTTTTCTACAAGCAAAAAGTTTTTTTTTACAAGCAATATTTTTTTTTTACAAGCAATAAGTTTTTTTAACAAGCAATAAGTTTTTTTTACAAGCAATAAGTTTTGTTTTTTTTACAAGCATTAAGTCTTTTTAAAAGCAATAAGTTTTTTTTTCATACAAGCAATAAGTTTTTTTTTTAGAAGCTATAAGTTTTTTTAACAAGCAATATGTTTTTTAACAATCAATAAGTTTTTTTAACAATCAATAAGTTTTTTTTTAAACAAGCAATAAGTTTTTTTTACAAGCAATAAGTTTTTTTTAAACAAGCAATAAGTTTTTTTTTACAAGCAATAAGTTTTTTTAACAAGCAATAATTTTTTTTAAACAAGCAATATGTTTTTTTTAAACAAGCAGTAAGTTTTTTTTACAAGCAATATTTTTTTTTATAAGCAATAAGTTTTTTTTTTTTTACAAGCAATAAGTTTAGTTTTTTTAGAAGCAATGTAATCATCAATGTACTCATCACATACTATCATGTAATAATATAGTATTCATTATAATAAGTTTTGTTTTTATAAGCAATAAGTTTTTTTTACACAAGCAATAGGTTTTTTTTACAAGCAATAACTTTTTTTACATGCAATAAGTTTTGTTATTTACAAGCAATAACTTTTTTTTCAAGCAATAAGTTTTGTTTTTTTACAAGCAATAAGTTTTTTTAACCAGCAATAAGTTTTTTTTAACAAGCAACAAGTTTTTTTAACAAGCAATAAGTTTTTTTTATTTACAAGTAATAAGTTTTGTTTTTACAAGCAATAACTTTTTTTACATGCAATAAGTTTTGTTTTTCACAAGCAATAAAATTTTTTAACCAGCAATAAGTTTTTTTAACAAGCAATAAGTTTTTTAACAAGCAATACGTTTTTTTTACAAGCAATACGTTTTTTTTAACAAGCAATAATTTTTTTAACAAGCATTAAGTTTTTTTTTAACAAGCAATAAGTTTTTTTTTTAACAAGCAATAATTTTTTTAACAAGCATTAAGTTTTTTTTTTAACAAGCAATAAGTTTTTTTTTTAACAAGCAATAAGTTTTTTTTAACAAGCATTAAGTTTTTTTTAAACAAGCAATAAGTTTTTTTTAACAAGCAATAAGTTTTTTTACAAGTAATAAGCTGTTTTTTACAAGCAATAACTTTTTTTACATGCAATAAGTTTTGTTTTTTTACAAGCAATAAGTTTTTTTAACCAGGAATTTTTTTTTTACAAGCAATAAGTTTTTTTAACAAGCAATAACTTGTTTCACATGCAATAAGTTTTGTTTTTTACAAGCAATAAGTTTTTTAACCAGGAATTTTTTTTTTACAAGCAATAAGTTTTTTAACAAGCAATAAGTTTTTTTTACAAGTAATAAGTTGTTTTTTACAAGCAATAACTTTTTTACATGCAATAAGTTTTGTTTTTTACAAGCAATAAGTTTTTTTAACCAGGAATTTTTTTTTTTACAAGCAATAAGTTTTTTTTACAAGCAATAAGTTTTTTTAACAAGCAATAACTTTTTTCACATGCAATAAGTTTTGTTTTTTACAAGCAATAAGTTTTTTTTAACAAGCAATAAGTTTTTTTTAACAAGCAATAAGTTTTTCTTAACAAGCATTAAGTTTTTTTTTTAAACAAGCAATAAGTTTTTTTTTAAACAAGCAATAAGTTTTTTTTAACAAGCAATAAGTTTTTATAACAAGCAATTCGTTTTTTTTTTACAAGCAATAAGTTTTGTTTTTTGCAAGCAATTAGTTTTTTTTACAAGCAATAAGTTCTATTTTTTTACAAGCAATAACTTTTTTTTTACAAGCAATAAGTTTTTTTTTTAACAAGCAATAAGTTTTTTTAACAAGTAATAAGTTTTTTTTTATTAAAGAATTTTTTTTCTTTAGCCTTTAAAGGTGTTAATGCAAAATATCGTTATGTCCTTTTTTTGTATAGATAACTGGTTATTTCTAGCTCATTAGCATGCAGGATAGTATTATCTGTAAACAGGGTTTGAAACTGGGCGAACCAGATTCGTCGGCCACTTCATCAACCCCCAAAGAGAATGAAATAATGGTGTAAATGGTTAATGATGATCAGGCCCGTAT
This sequence comes from Bulinus truncatus, assembly GCA_021962125.1. Classification (NCBI taxonomy): domain Eukaryota; kingdom Metazoa; phylum Mollusca; class Gastropoda; family Planorbidae; genus Bulinus; species Bulinus truncatus. The sequence continues at coordinate 1,918,782 of JAGDYQ010000136.1, read as the reverse complement.
GCTTATGGTGCCTCTCGAGCAAGGGTCCAGTGACCCCAAGCGTCACGTCTCCACTGGATGCACCCTTTGAAAAATCCATGGGCTTTAAAATATAAAATTCTTCATTAACAATAATAAACAATAATCTACACCTCTGAATATATTTCTTACTTGCTATTAGCGAGAACTCTGTTATCAGGTCAACAAACTTGAAATGAGTTGGCTCTTTGTCTTCTATCCAAAGTCTGCAGTTGTCTATCGCCTGGATGGGAACAGTTAAACAACATGGTAAACTACTGAAAACGTAGGTATTTAATGCAGTGACATTATGTTGACATACAAGAGCATAGTATGTGATAAGTATATGTGTCTACTGTACAGGTATATTTGTTTACTGTAAAGGTAGGTATATTTGTCTACTGTACATGTATATCTGTTTACTGTACATGTATATTTGTCTACTGTAAGGTATATTTTCCTACAATACAGGTATATTTGTCTACTGTACAGGTATATTTGTCTACTGTAAGGTATATTTTCCTACAATACAGGTATATTTGTCTACTGTACAGGTATATTTATCTACTGTACAGGTATATTTGTCTACTGTACAGGTATATTTGTTTACTGTACAGGTATATTTGTTTACTGTAAAGGTAGGTATATTTGTCTACTGTACATGTATATTTATCTACTGTACAGGTATATTTGTCTACTGTAAGATATATTTTCCTACAATACAGGTATATTTGTCTACTGTACAGGTAAATTTGTCTACTGTACAGGTATGTTTGTCTACTGTACAGGTATATTTGTTTACTGTACCGGTATATTTGTTTACTTACAGGTATATTTGTTTACCGTGTAGGTATATTTGTAACAATGAATAATGTCTGGTTGACAGCTTCATGGCGACTTGTGTACTGTAAGAGAGTCTCTACACTTGTGTCCACTCCCCGTTCTAAAACCGATATCATGCTACCGCCACATTAAGATGACCATGTATGTATATATGTATGTATATGTTTATGAACATCATAATGTGCGCATGCGTTTATATTTGTATTTGTGTGTGTGAGAGCCAAGGGAATTCTCAGGTAATGTTTCAACTTTCCTGCATCTATCCCGTGGTGCCTCCATTGTAATTGCTCTATTGGCTATGTTGAGGATGAAAGATGGGCGCTACACAAAAAGTCGCAATTATGGTTGGTATAATCTAAGAGATAATCATCTCATACTTACAGGAACCTCACAAATAGAGAGATAGAGTGATAGAGAGATATAGATAGATAGATAGATAGATAGATAGATAGATAGATAGATAGATAGATAGATAGATAGATAGATAGATAGATAGATAGATAGATAGATAGATAGATAGATAGATAGATAGATAGATAGATAGATAGATAGATAGATAGATAGATAGATAGATAGATAGATAGATAGATAGATAGATAGAAGAATGTAAGTGTGTGCACATAAAAAATATAGTAAAATGCTAAATCTTTCTAGTTTTTTTAAGCTAAAATAAAGAAATATACCTCGATGTTACAGTCGGTAATAGCAAATACATTATGTTAATGAAAGTGAAAAAAGTCTATGTGCAGGGCCGTTTTCAGGATTTTCGGGGCTCTGACGTCTCAGATTTAGAATATGCTTATTATATTCATTAGAAGGTTCTGGACTATTTAAACTCCATAATTTTAATATTGAGCTATTGATAATCATTATTTATATCATCAGATTTGATACGAATTCACACATGAAGGTGACCCCTTTTGGGTTGGAGGTGTAAGGTCGTCTAGTTCTCCATTGCCCAGTACTCACTGTATTTATTGATGAAAGTACTCACTGTATTTATTGATGAAAGTACTCACTGTATTTATTGATGAAAGTACTCACTGTATTTATTGATGAAAGTACTCACTGTATTTATTGATGAAAATACTCACTGTAATTATTGATGAAAGTACTCACTGTATTTATTGATGAAAGTACTCACTGTAATTATTGATGAAAATACTCACTGTATTTATTGAGGAAAGACGTTTTTCTAGATGACTTTTGTTCTCTTCTAGAAATTCTAAATTTGACGTCACGATTTTTACCTCAATTTGATTTCTCATCTTTAGCTGGAGTAAGACATAACAAAAATGTAGGTTAATTAGAGTAATTGTCTATATATTTTTTTTAATGTTGACATTACCTCCTACTGCATCTTACCGACTTAACTGTCGGCATTTCAATGGAATAGTTTTACTTAGTATACAAAATATTTGAATATTTAACAATGAAATAAATTCGTAAACATAAATTTTTGGTAAATTGTGGGGTTTTTTATATTTTTTTTATTGATGGTACTTGTCATGAGTTAGCAGACATAACTCCTGTTTTTATTGATGGTACGTGTCATGAGTTGGCAGACATAACTCCTGTTTTTATTGATGGTACGTGTCATGAGTTGGCAGACATAACTCCTGTTTTTATTGATGGTACGTGTCATGAGTTAGCAGACATAACTCCTGTTTTTATTGATGGTACGTGTCATGAGTTAGCAGACATACCTCCTGTTTTTATTGATGGTACGTGTCATGAGTTAGCAGACATAACTCCTGTTTTTATTGATGGTACGTGTCATGAGTTAGCAGACATAACTCCTGTTTTTATACTGAGCCATACTGACTAGGCTTGGTTTACATAAACTGTCATAAACTAAAAATGTCACACGCAAATGGAAGAAACCCCAGATGAGATATTACAGAATCACACACACACACACACACACACACACCCAAATGCCGATCATCGCAATAATTAAAGTGCACATTTTTATAAACTCGTCTGCGCAAAGAGAGCCACAGCCAGGGATTCATGGAGTGGGAATGCGCCGCCATTAAATACTCCCCTGTGACCCCTGGACTTTGAACTGTGATGTCATTTTTCACAGTACGTCCCTGATTCGCTAGTGACGTCTCTAATTTAGAAAATAAAATTATATATTTTACATGTTATATATATATATATATATATATATATATATATATGTGTGTGTGTGTGTGTGTGTGTGTGTGTATATAACAACACATTTAACCGTGGAATGTTTATAAAACTTATGTGTTTTCATATTCTAGATAGAAACAACCAGAGTAATAGTGGCTTCCTGAAGATAGAAAGAATTTCACACTGTAAAACGCCTTTCATTTTCGTAAATATTTTTTTTTCATTGCTGTTGATTAGTTATTGTGTAGGACCTACATGTGAACTTTGGGTTAAGTGACAAAATACAACTACTAGTAACTATTACATTTGTTGAGATTATTTTACACTACATTGTGCAAACTTATATTATGTAGTACATACCTTCTTTAACAAGTGCAGTCATAAAACTGTTTAGACTTTAGACTAACAAGAAATAAAAAACGGAAATTTCCAGGTACTACATTTATTTTGCTAGGAAGCGGATAAATATCAGATAGGATTTTCTCAGAACTAAATTTTTATGTTTGCATTCTGTGTCATTTAGAAAAAAAAAGGTTTTACTAAAAATTAGTCAATGGTGGATATCAAAAATACTAATGCTTTTTTCTTTAATTAATTTATTTTGTAATTAAGTTTTGTACAGAAAGAAGTCTTACATAAGACCTGGAATTCCCTAAACTATGACCTATTTAAGCGCCAAGTTTAAATTTCCACGTCACTCTTTTCATGTCTTCAAGGCCATATGTTGCGCCATTTTAAAACAATCAAAATCTATTTCACCAGGTAAAATTTGTCAACAGTCGGTGAGTATTTTAATCATTCTTTTTATTAATGTAAATAAACTTTGGAAACTTATGTTATCCTGTAATATAATTCATGATTTTTAATGATGATCCAATTTTGTTTAATTATACATTGCAGAAACAATACCATAATCGGTTAGACATTGATTGTTATCAATTTTATTAAGCTATCTTGAATGCTTTTCGGAATTGTGTTTCTATTATAGCAATAGAAATAAGCCGTCATGGCTACACGAGTGGACTTACAATAGTTGCCTTATAATCTTTGATAAAAGGTTTTTCCTTCTGTGACTGTTAAACCATGTTAGACATTTTATGTTACAGCTAAATAAATGTCCCATTAGGGGCGTGGCCATTGGAAGCCGCCTAGTTCTCCTATCTATCACCAGCAAACTTACCGGTTAACATTGTCTATCAGTTTTTACTTATTACCTGTTAACATTGCCCATCAGTTTTTACTTATTACCTGTTAACATTGCCCATCAGTTTTTACTTATTACCTGTTAACATAGCCCATCAGTTTTTACTTATTACCTGTTAACATAGCTCATCAGTTTTTACTTATTACCTGTTAACATAGCTCATCAGTTTTTACTTATTACCTGTTAACATTGCCCATTAGTTTTTACCAGTAAATGATATAAAATTTCTTTTGACAAGACGATGTAATTTTTTTCAGATCTGTTAAGAACAAGAGAGAATATGGAAACTTTCGTGAACTCTGATTTCAATGTATCAGTATTTAAGCACTCAATATAATTAATTATAGACTGAATATTTAACATTACTAAAATATAACTATACATATATACTATACATATATAACTATGCGTATGTACTATACATATATAACTATACATATATAACTATAAATATATAACTATACATATATAACTATACATATATACTATACATATATAACTATACATATATAATTATACATATATAACTATACATATATAATTATACATATTTAACTATACATATATACCATATAACTATACATATATAACTATACATATATAACTAGACATATATAACTATACATATATAACTATACAAATATAACTATACATATATAACTATACATATATAACTATACAAATATAACTATACATATATAACTATGCATATATACTATACATATATAACTATACATATATAACTATACATATATAACTATACATATATAACTATACATATATAACTATACATATATAACTATAAATATATAACTATACATATATAACTATACATATATAAATATGCATATATACTATATATATATATAACTATACATATATAACTATACATATATAACTATAAATATATAACTATACATATATAACTATACATATATAACTATACATATATAGCTATACATATATAACTATACATATATAACTATACATATATAACTATACATATATAACTTTTTGTTATATTTCGTTGCTTTGTTTTGTTTTACAGCAGTTTGAAGGCACCATTAACTTTTTGCCAAGTAACCAATACGTTGGAAATAATGGTAACAATCTCTTGATTTCTTAACATATAATTAATATATTTTGTGTATGAATATATAGTATAGTCTCATTATGTTGCGTATTATTTTTTTTTATTTTGTAGCTACGTTTAATGTTTTAAAAATGATTATGTATTGTAATTATTTTATCTGTAACTAACTTTGGCTTTTCTTTCTATTCAAAGGTGATGATGAGCTTTTACTAGAAGGATACAAATCTGATTTTAAAGGATATTGTTCGAAAAAAGATGGACACAAAAATTTTATTGAGTTTCAAAAGCTCGAATTGTCTCATTTCCCAGAATCATTCCGAGATCATAACTTGGTCGAATTGACAAAAGCTCTGGGTAATTTAGTGGTCAGACTGGACGTAAATAAACATTCACCTGAAAGACCAGAATTTTTACCGGGCATCACCAAGAAGTTTCCAAAGAAGGGCGACCTAGGAACAGGGCGGATAACTTTTTCCAAGCCATTTAGAGGAACAAGATTCAGACATTGTCCATGTAGTGATTGTGAAGAGAGTGATGTCCCTTTTACTGACTGGGGGGAGGTTACTGTTCAAACTTCCGCTCACGTTGTGTTTGATCAACTGGAAGCAGAGAATACCACTTGTATCTTTCGCTACAATCATGAGAATTCCACTAGAGTTGAGTATTTTCAAGGTCATCGAGTCTACAAAGTCGACTTGGAACACGACGTGTGCCGGTTTACTTTCATCACTCACGACATGGAAATGGTTCAGCTTTTCATAAGAAGTATTTATTTATTTCAAGACAAACACAAACACGTATTCGATAAATTCAAAGCGTTTCCAAACAAAAATTTAGCCATTATGGTTTCACACCCTCACGGATGGCCGAAACAAGTTTCTATTGGTAAGTACGAACGAAAGGAATCAGTCAGCACTGCAAGTGAAGACAGAGTGAATACCAGCTACTCGTATAGCCTCACAACCTGCCTTGGGAGCAGTGGGGCTCCTGTCTATTTTCTAGGGAAAGAAGATGTTTGGAGCCTACACACACATAAGTGGAGTCGAAAGACTGCTGATGGACACATTGGTCACAGTGGAACACAATGGGAGAGAGTTTCTCGAGAATAAATGATTTCTTCGGGTGTCATTTTTCAATCGACATTTTCTGTTGAGCTGTAACTGAATGTATGATCTAATTTTTACTTTTAACAGTATATGCTTTTTTTATCATTTACACATTTTTTATTAAATGTTTATTTCTTTATTTCTGCTTTAGAATTGGATTTATTTAACCTGACTGTTAGACGCAAGCTGTTACTTTGACTATAACATTTTTGGCTACTGTAATCTAATGGTTTTTTTTCCAACTGTAATGTCATGTTATTTTGTCAACTGTAATATCATGTTATTTTGTCAACTGTAATATCATGTTATTTTGTCAACTGTAATATCATGTTATTTTGTCAACTGTAATATCATTTTATTTAGTCAACTGTAATATCATGTTATTTTGTCAACTGTAATATCATGTTATTTTGTCAACTGTAATATCATGTTATTTTGTCAACTGTAATATCATGTTATTTTGTCAACTGTAATATCATGTTATTTTGTCAACTGTAATATCATGTTATTCTGTCAACTGTAATATCATTTTATTTAGTCAACTGTAATATCATGTTATTTTGTCAACTGTAATATCATGTTATTTTGTCAACTGTAATATCATGTTATTTTGTCAACTGTAATATCATGTTATTTTGTCAACTGTAATATCATGTTATTTTGTCAACTGTAATATCATGTTATTTTGTCAACTGTAATATCATGTTATTTTGTCAACTGTAATATCATGTTATTTTGTCACTGTTTCTCTATTACAGATATTTTATATATGACGTACATCAATCATTTTCTGTAAGTACTTTTTTATGGGGGGGGGGGGTAAATGCCGCATAAAAAGAAAGAAAGGTTTTGATATATTAATATATATAATATTTATTAATAACGAGAATTAAAAGATAAATGTTTTAAATACTTCTATGTTATTCCATTTTTATTTTTATTAAAGTCAAATATTACATACTCATTGACATTCCGTTTTGATTTTTATTACGTCAAATATCACATACTCCTGTTTACTGTGTGGGCAAGGGAGTTCCCCTTCTTGAAACAGCCCACCAATGCATTGTTAACATGCGAAAGAACATACTATAGTATTAGTAGTATTGTTAGTACGCACGTCATGCCTCAGTGGACACAACTCCTGTTTACCTTGTGAGCTAGGTGTTTCCCCAACTGAAACTACTGGACTAAGATTTGTTTACATTTTTCAACATGTAGTAAGCCAACAGTATTTTTATTGATTGATTTTTTTTCTCCAATGTTAGTACATACGTCACGCATCAGTGGACACAATTCCTGTTTACTGTGTGGGCTAGGTGGTTCCCCTTCTTGAAATCGCTGACGAATGCATTGTTGACATGTGAATGAATGTACTACCGTAGTAGTATTATTGTTAGTACACAAGTCACGCATCAGTGGACACAATTCCTGTTTACTGTGTGGGCTAGGTGGTTCCCCTTCTTGAAATCACTGACGAATGCATTGTTGACATGTGAATGAATGTAGTACCGTAGTAGTATTTTTCTCTCCATTGCTAGTAAACAAATCATACAAAGGTGGACACCAATCCCATCATTCAGTTAGCTCTAATTGCCCCCCCCCCCCCATTGATCGCCTTCTAGGGCACTAAATACACTACTTGATGATTAGGTAGGTGCTGAGGTACAACACTGTTAGTTTTAAGAGGTAGGTGCTGAGGTACAACACTGTTAGTTTTAAGAGGTACGTGTTTAGGTACAGCACTTTGAAGTATTGGAGCTTGGTGCTTATTACAGTACTGTTAGGTCTAATTTAGGTGCTCTGGTAGTGCACTGACATGTATAAGAGCTAGGTGCTAAGGTACAGCACTGTTAGGTCTAAGAGTTAGGTGATAATGTACAGCACTGTTATGGTAAGAGTTAGATGATAATGTACAGCACTGTTATGGTAAGAGTTAGATGATAATGTACAGCACTGTTAGGGTAAGAGTTAGATGATAATGTACAGCACTGTTATGGTAAGAGTTAGGTGATAATGTACAGCACTGTTATGGTAAGAGTTAGGTGATAATGTACAGCACTGTTATGGTAGGAGTTAGATGATAATGTACAGCACTGTTATGGTAAGAGTTAGGTGATAATGTACAGCACTGTTATGATAGGAGTCAGATGCTAATGTACAGCACTGTTATGGTAAACTTAAACAATGATCTGATCCTGTTTAAAGAAAACTTAACTGCACAATCCCAAATCAAAACCAAAAAATTCCTTTTACTACGTCATCAACTACGATGAACCACATAAAACATTCTTTGCGGTGACATCATCAGAAACAGATCATAGAATAATAAGGCCGACACATGACTCGTGTGTCTGAGGTGTGTCTCGGTATGTGTCTTTTGCGTGTGTTTCCCTTGTGAGCAGTGTGTGTGTATGTGTGTGTGTGTGAATGTGTGTGTTAGAGAGATTGGTGCCTTTCAGTGTGACGCTCTTTGCATGTCTTTCAACGTACCGCTCTTTGCGTGTCTTTCAGTGTGCCCCTCTTTGCGTGTCTTTCAGTGTGCTCCTCTTTGCGTGTCTTTCAGTGTGCTCCTACTTTGTGTGTCCTTCAGTGTGCTCCTACTTTTTGTGTCTTTCAGTCTGCTCCTACTTTGTGTGTCCTTCAGTGTGCTCCTCTTTGTGTGTCTTTCAGTGTGCTCCTACTTTGTGTGTCCTTCAGTGTGCTCCTACTTTTTGTGTCTTTCAGTGTGCTCCTACTTTGTGTGTCCTTCAGTGTGCTCCTCTTTGTGTGTCCTTCAGTGTGCTCCTACTTTGTGTGTCCTTCAGTGTGCTCCTACTTTGTGTGTCCTTCAGTGTGCTCCTACTATGCGTGTCTTTCTGTTATTTAATGTCGTGTGAAAGTTCTTTTTTTCAATGCACCACAAAGTCACGCGCGACCTACATGATATGCAGAAAAAAATATATGCATGGATCTAAGTTTGACACTGTGACCAGGACTTGTCCTGTCAGGTGTGACACGTTCATCCCTGGCTTTGTCAGCCCCACCACACCCTTCAGGTGTTTTTTTTTTGTCTTGCTCTGGCTCGTTGTAATTCAGTGTGTACTCTCTCTCTCTCTCTCTCTCTCTCTCTCTCTCTGTCTCTCTCTCTCTCTCTCTCTCTCTCACACACACACACACACACTTTATCTCTCTCTCTCTTCATTTAAAAATAAAAAGTTTACCGTCTGGATGCAGGCTAAAGATGGGGGAGGGGGGGAGGTAAGACTGCTTCAAACAAGGGGGTGGGGAGGACCCTGGAGAGAAATGTTAATGTTGAAATAAATTGTTGGTGATTTAGCCCTGTACTAACTTGACCTACATATGTTATTGAATGGCGTAGTAGAATTCATTTTAAATGAAAGTCCCCCAATTCTAAACTCATTATTAATAAATTTTGTAACTAAATACGTCAGGTACTTTCGACTGATATTCCTGGTCAGCCCGGCGCAAAGTTCCCCTACACCCGTAATGTACACTCACTGTTCTTGGCTCGTCAGAAATGCGTCTCTTTCTATCAATTCTCATGAGGGCGTTTCATCCATCCCTGTCTCATGTTCTCATTCCTTAGCGCCCTTCTCCTTCTCCCCAACCCCCCGGAGATTTCAAGTTTCACAGAGAAAACTATTTTCACGGTATCCTAGGCCGACCATTTTGCTATCATCACTTTTTTATGTTTACTTTACTGGACACTTACAGGTAAACAATATAAGTTGGAGGTGGGTGGGGGGGGGGTTTAAAGTCATTCAGTTTACTTACAGACAAAATCACAAGCAGACGACTCTCCAGCTGCCTTGATTTGAAATTCTAACTTTTTTTCCATTAGTGAATGTAAAATGGTGTAGCAATTTAGGTCAGTGCATGGACTAAACTTCAACGGCACGTGAATTAGCGGAAAAGAAAATCTACAAAGCTAAATTTAATATTTATAAATGTTATAAAAATATAACTGGTATTGAATGTTATTTTATTATTATTATTATTAATTAATAAATTATTGTACTATTTACCTTATTATCTTTCCTCAAAACAAATAAAATGTATTAAAGACTTCTAACACTAAGACAATGGAGTACCCATTACAGGGTGTTATTATCCCATGAATGAAGAGAATAACACTTTAAATTCGAGATAAGAACATTACTTTTAATTATTTATAATCACACAATCGAAATCCGTTATTTGAACTAATCTAATTGGAAATCAGAGAAACATGGCGATCTAAACACATCCATGTCTCCATCAAAGATAATCAGAGTACATACCCTCGACAGTGTCTAGTTGACTACATCTGCACACGACACGGTCTAGCTGACTACATCTGCACATAACACGGTCTAGTTGACTACATCTGCACATAACACGGCCTAGTTGACTACATCTGCACATAACACGGCCTAGTTGACTACATCTGCACATAACACGGCCTAGTTGACTACATCTGCACATAACACGGTCTAGTTAACAATACATACACGTGACACAGTCACACGCGTTCTGTCCACGAATCACAGGATCGAAGCTATTGAACTACTGTCAGTCAAAAATAGATGTCATATGACCCAATTACATCAGTCTGTTATCTCGGTAATCGAGACTTAGGTCGTACAGTACTTACCAGGGTAGGTGAGTGGAGGGGGGGAGGTGATTTATTGAATCAGAATGTGATGACGTCATAATGAGAGATATGTCAATCATAGCCCAATAACGTGACGTTACGGTGCATTTATTATTTTGAAGGACCGTTTCTCATTCTCTTCTTATGGGCGACAGAGGCCGCCTCCAGTAAACCTTATGGGCGACAGAGGCCGCCTCCAGTAAACCTTACGGGCGACAGAGGCCGCCTCCAGTAAACCTTATGGGCGACAGAGGCTGCCTCCAGTAAACCTTACGGGCGACAGAGGCCGCCTCCAATAAACCTTACGGGCGACAGAGGCCGCCTCCAGTAAACCTTAAGGGCGACAGAGGCCGCCTCCAATTTAAAATTCAATGTCAACAAACGACATGCTCTACCTTGTTTTTCTTTTTACCTCTATTTATTATATAAATAAATGTGTACAAATACATGTACATGCAAATGTTCAACTTTACACACACGCGAAGAAACAATTATCATGCAAGAAAAAAAAAGAAAAAGACATAACTAAACAATTAATAAAATTCTTGTTTTTTTTTTATCTCATTCTTTATTTCATTATTATCAAAAATACGATCATAAAAAAATAGTAACAATGTAACTTGTAATTATGAATCATTATTTAAATAAATTGAATGCTTGACATAGTTAGAGAGCAACACTATTTTTTATAATGAAATCTCAACATATATCAGTTTATATCAGCGAGACCCAAAAATGTGAAAAATTTAAAAGGCAAACAAATGAATTCGCTCAATCGGCAGCCATGAAGTACAAATGTATACATTTATACAAAAATCCAAGTAAAAGGCATTTTTTAACCATTAGAACAACAGAAGATCTGATTTTTTTTACTCCTTCAATTTTTTCACAACTTTCATCCTACACAATCCTTTTTTTTCAATATGGCAAAATAAATGGGGTCAGTGACTAAAATAAATGGGGTCAATGACTAAAATAAATGGGGTCAATGACTAAAATAAATGGGGTCAATGACTAAAATAAATGGGGTCAATGACTAGTTGTCTTTTAGAAAAAACAACAATAAATCAATTTTTTGTAGTGCATGAACCTACACAAATAATGTTGACTTAAAACTGTCATTTTCAGGCTCATCGCTAATGTACGCATAACAAACAATAAAGCAAATACTCTAATCTGAATTTTATACTAAATAACGCAACGAAAACATATAAAAAATATATTTACCTTGGGTTGTCTCATTTCATTGAGCATAGCGTCCCCTTAAATTAAAGGGACACTATTTAGTTAATACGTTTTATGAAATCAATTCCATCATGTTGTTTTTATGAAAATAATTTGGTAAAAACAACAGTACCAAACATAATTTCACAATTATGGATGTCAGGTTTACAATATAAACTGATCATATCTGCCTGATTTACAGAAATGACGTCAATCAATTTGACTTTGCTGCCTTTTGCTAGCACTTTGATAATTTCACGATACTTGATTAATTGATCATTTTTCCTCCGTACGATGGACAGCACAAAATATTCAGATTTGGTGAATTTTTTATCAAACTGAAGGTCAAAGTAGACCAAGAATATGCCACTATGTAGAAATGTAAACACACCTGCATTTTGGTCGTAATCTTGGTCGTAATCAACACCTGATCTATAAACACTCTTTGAATGTTTTGGCAGTAAATTTAAAGTTTTGAGTATAATATCTTCTGATGAACGGCCAAATAACATTACATCTCTGTACACAGTATGAGGAATGCTGGAAATAACAATATGTAATCCTGACTTGTCCAAATGTGATTTTGCTGATAAAAAAATGTTTAAAAAAATTTATTGGCTTTTTACCTATGTTTGATTTATAATCGTTATTTATAATACTATCACCTCAAAATGGCATTTTTTTTTATTTCTTAAAATTTATTTTTTCGAAATCTACCATCTTGCTTACTAAATTACTTACGTACATCCGGGCGTAAAGCGTTGACCTGAGAATAGTGATATGAATAGTGATACAAAATAATCACATAAATAGTGATATGAATAGTGATACAAAATAATCACATAAATAGTGATATGAATAGTGATACAAAATAATCACATAAACAGTGATATGAATAGTGATACAAAATAATCACATAAATAGTGATATGAATAGTGATACAAAATAATCACATAAACAGTGATATGAATAGTGATACAAAATAATCACATAAATAGTGATATGAATAGTGATACAAAATAATCACATAAATAGTGATATTCAATAATTTATTAAAATAAAGATACAAATTATAACTTTATCTATAACAATACGAGTCTACTGATTTCTCTAAATAACATGTTTTCTAGTCGGCATTTAATTACAGTCTACCAATAGGCCCGTAGCGTGCGGGGGGGGGGGGGCAAGGGGACCGCCCCCCCCCTGCGTTTTTTCTGGCACCTTCTGCTTGTTTGCTCCACTTAGTAACATTTATAGCCTGGCCTCCCTTGCTATTGGCCTGACCCCTGCTGTATAATTTTCACGCTACGAGGCTGGATATCTGTATTATACACTAATTTACAATGTAAACATATGGTCTTGTTAAAAGTATGTTTATAATTAGGTCCGTTCAAGAGTTATATGGAGGCCAGAGGCATAGACCTTTAGAGATATGGGGATGGGGGAGGGCGGTAAAATTAGTCAGGCCCTTACGCTATGAGGTTGTATAGGTTATTGTACTGAGCAGGGCCCCGTGGGTGATGATGAGTATAGCGGTCGCCATCTTTGCTTTTTCCTGTTCATTATACCAGACCCGTGTAAAAACAAAAACGTGGTGAGAGTTTTTAAGAGCTTTTCATTCCGCGAAGTAAGATAATTCAGTTGACTTGATTTCATTCCGCGAAGTAAGATAATTCAGTTAACTTGATTTCATTCCGCGAAGTAAGATAATTCAGTTAACTTGATTTCATTCCGAGAAGTAAGATAATTCAGTTAACTTGATTTCGTTCCGCGAAGTAAGATAATTCAGTTAACTTGATTTCGTTCCGCGAAGTAAGATAATTCAGTTAACTTGATTTCATTCCGAGAAGTAAGATAATTCAGTTAACTTGATCTCGTTCCGCGAAGTAAGATAATTCAGTTAACTTGGTTCCAATCCGCGAAGTAAGATATTTCATTTCACTTTATTTCATTGTATCAGTTCCGTATTGCCCGCCTATTAGTTACCTGTTTCTTAAATTTATCCTGTTGAATGAGATAACGTTGAAACAATTCTCTGAGTGTTTCCATTCTTTTCATCAACAACAAACTGCTTGTGATCACCTGACAATGTTCAAAAACAAAACATTTGTTTACATTGGCTAACACATGCATGTTACAAAATGTATTTAACTAAGTGATGAGAATTTAGTTTGTATTTATTTTAATACAAATATTTTTAATTTTGTTTAACATGAGAAATTTAAAAAGATAAAATAGTCTTACCATTGTTTCTGTTTCCTTGATTTTGATATTTTGCTCGTTTTGATTTTTGTTAGTTATTTGTCTGAGAGAATCATCAAGATGTTGTACATTTGATTTCACGGCTGACATCTCATTTTCTAAATCACTGACTTTGGTTCCCAATTGTTCAATTCTTTCAATTTTAGATTTTATTTCTTCGTCTTTTTTCATAATCAACTCTTTATTTAAAGAGCATGCATTGAACATTTCATTCAATTTCCGCTCATTGGCTTCCTCGAAGACTTGAATGTCTTTCAGAACTACATCAAGAGTTTCTACATGACTTTGTATTTCTTGTTGTACATTTTGCAGTTCATCTGTCTGATAAGTTATAAATGAGTCTGTCTTGTTTTCCAATTTCTTAAATTTCTTGTCAAAGCGGCTGGACATATGTTCACAAATTTTGTTGACTTCAGTGATGTTATTTTCATTTTTGGTGTTGGATGATTTTAAAGAGGAAATAGCTTCCTCAGCAATATCCAGTCTGATCATAAGTTTATGCAGGATTTCTTTGTCTGCATGAGAAAGGAAAATATGTGTCTTATATATTTGTTTTAACATGGAAATAATTAATTGAGTTACTTGGTGGGCATTTGAATGAAACATCACATCGTTTTCAAAGTAATATCCTAGACCAGCGCCCAGATGGGCTCATTTTTAAAAGGGGGCCCATTGCTGGTAAAAAAGGATTTTAATATATAATATAAGGTAGACATTATTATTTATTACTTTATTAGTCATACAGCTTTCCCACTAGTATAATGGTATCATGCACTCATCATGTACTCATCATGTACTCATCATGTACTCATCATGTACTCATCACGTACTCATCATGTACTCATCATGTACTCATCACGTACTCATCACGTACTCATCACGTACTCATCATGTACTCATCATGTATTTACCATGTACTCATCATGTACTCATCATGTACTCATCATGTACTCATCATGTATTTACCATGTACTCATCATGTACTTATCATGTACTCATCATGAACGTATCATTTACTTATCATGTACTCATCATGTACTCATCACGTACTCATCATGTACTCATCACGTACTCATCATGTACTCATCATGTATTTACCATGTACTCATCATGTACTTATCATGTACTCATAATGTACTTATCATTTACTTATCATGTACTCATCACGTATTAATCATGTACTCATCATGTATTCATGTACTTACCATGTACTCAACATTTACTTATCATGTACTCATCATGTACTTATCATGTACTTATCATGTACTTATCATGTACTCATCATGTACTTATCATGTACTCATCATGTACCCATCATGTACTTATCATGTACTCATCATGTACTTATCATGTACCCATCATGTACTTATCATGTACTACTCATGTACTTATCATGTACTCATCACGTACTCATCACGTACTCATCATGTACTCATCATGTACTCATCATGTACTCACCATGTATTCATGCACTTATCATGTACTCATCATGTACTTATCATGTACTCATCATGTACTCATCAGTATTCACCATTTACTCATCATGTACTTATCATGTACTCATCGTGTACTCACCATGTACTCATCATATACTCATCATGTAGTCATTTGTAGAGTTCATGACCTCTGAGAGGTGCTTCCCCCCACCCCCGACCCCGGTTAAAAACCTGATACTATTTCTCACAGAACAGCACAAATAGATCACAAGAAGTAGTTGTCAGTTTTGTTTACCTATTTTACTGTTTAAGTCACATCTGGCTGAAATGTTGGTTTGTTCATCTCTCTGTGTCTCTGTCTCACTGGCAGACACTTGAAAACAAAGACTTTCTCGACCTTCATCTTATATCAATAAGTTTTTTTTACAAGAAATAAGTTTTTTTTTTAAGAATTTTTTTTATTTAGCTTTTAAAGATTTTAATGTAAGCTATCGTTGTCTTTTTGTTTTGTATAGATAGTTGGTTATTTAAAGCTGATTTGCATGCAGGAACGTATTATATATAAGTAGGGTAGGAAACTGGGCGAACCAGATTCGTCGGCCCCTTCATCAACCCCCTAAGAGAATGAAATAATGGTGTAAATGGTTAATGATGATCAGGCCCGTATGCTTATGGTTCCTCTCGAACAAGGGCCCAGTGACCCCAAGCGTCACGTCTCCACTGGATGCATCCTTTGAACAAATTATGGGGCATAAAAATATAACTGTCTTCATTAACAATAATAAACAACAACATACACCTCTGAATATATTTCTTACTTGCTATTTGCGAGAACTCTGTTATCAGGTCAACAAACTTGAATTGAGTTGGCTCTTTGTCTTCTATCCAAAGTCTGCAGTTGTCTATCGCCTGGATGGGAACAATTAAACAACATGGTAAACTACTGAAAAACGTAGGTATTTAATGCAGTGACATTATGTTGACATACAAGAGCATAGTATGTGATAAGTATATGTGTCTACTGTACAGGTATATTTGTTTACAGCACAGATATATTTGTTTACTGTACAGGTATATTTGTTTACAGCACAGATATATTTTTTACTGTACAGGTATATTTGTTTACAGCACAGATATTTTTGTTTACTGTACAGGTATATTTGTTTACAGCACAGATATATTTGTTTACTGTAAGGTATATTTGTTTACAGCACATGTATATTTGTTTACTGTACAGGTCTATCTGTTTACTGTACAGGTATATTTGTTTACTGTACAGGTATATTTGTTTACTGTACAGGTATATTTGTTTACTGTACAGGTATGTTTACTGTACAGGTATATTTGTTTACTGTACAGGTATATTTGTCTTCTGTACAGGTATATTTGTCTTCTGTACAGGTATATTTGTCTTCTGTACAGGTATATTTGTCTTCTGTACAGGTATATTTGTAACAATGAATAATGTCTGGTTGACAGCTTCATGGCGACTTGTGTACTGTAAGAGAGTTGTGTCCCCTCCCTGTTCTAAGACTGATACCATGTTACCGCCAAATTAAGATGGCCATTTATTTATGTATGTATTAATGTATAGATTTATGAACATCATTATGAGCGCATGCGTTTATATTTGTATATGTGTGAGAACCAAGGGTATTGGTTAAAGTTTCCTACATTTCTCCCGTGGTGCCTCCATTGTAATTGCTCTATTGGCTATGTTGAGGATGAAAGATGGGCACTACACAAAAAGTCGCAATAATGGTTGATATAATCTAAGAGATAAATCATCTCATATTTACAGAAACCTCACAGATAGATAGATAGATAGATAGATAGATAGATAGATAGATAGATAGATAGATAGATAGATTAGATAGATAGATTAGATAGATAGATAGATAGATAGATAGATAGATAGATAGATAGATAGATAGATAGATAGATAGATAGATAGATAGATAGATAGATTAGATAGATAGATAGATAGATAGATAGATAGATAGATAGATAGATAGATAGATAGATAGATAGATAGATAGATAGATAGATAGATAGATAGATAGATAGATAGATAGATAGATAGATAGATAGATAGATAGATAGATAGATAGATAGATAGATAGATAGATAGATAGATAGATAGATAGATAGATAGATAAGAAATATAATAAAATGCCAAACCTTTATAGTTGTTGGGGCTTTTTAAAACTAAAAATAAAGAAATATATCTCGATGTTACAGTCGGTAATGGCTAATACATTATGTTAATGAAAGTGAAAAAAGTCTATGTACAGGGCCGTTTTCATGATTTTTGGGGCTCTGACGTCTACGAATTAGAATATGCTTATTATATTCATTAGAAGGTTCTGGACTATTTAAACTCCATAAATTTATTATTGAACTATTGATAATCATTATTTATATCATCAGATTTGATACGTATTCGTACATGAAGGTGACCCCTTTGGGGTTGGAGCTGTAAGGTCATCGACTTCTCCATTGCCCAGTACTCACTGTATTTATTGATGAAAGTACTCACTGTATTTATTGATGAAAGTACTTACTGTATTTATTGATGAAAGTACTCACTGTGTTTATTGAGGAAAGTACTCACTGTATTTATTGATGAAAGTACTCACTGTATTTATTGATGAAAGTACTCACTGTATTTATTGATGAAAGTACTCACTGTATTTATTGATGAAAGTACTCACTGTATTTATTGATTTAAGTACTCACTATATTTATTGATGAAAGTACTCACTGTATTTATTGATGAAAGTACTCACTGTATTTATTGATGAAAGTGCTCACTGTATTTATTGATGAAAGTACTCACTGTAATTATTGATGAAAGTACTCACTGTATTTATTGATGAAAGTACTCACTGTATTTATTGATGAAAGTACTCACTGTGTTTATTGATGAAAGTACTCACTGTATTTATTGATGAAAGTACTCACTGTGTTTATTGATGAAAGACGTTTTTCAAGATGACTTTTGTTCTCTTCTAGAAATTCTAAATTGGACGTCACGATTTTTACCTCAATTTGATTTCTCATCTTTAGCTGGAGTAAGACATAACAAAAATGTAGGTCAATTAGAATAAATGTCTATATTTTTTAAATGTTGACATTTCCTCCTACTGCATCTTACCGACTCAACTGTCAGTATTTCAATGGAATAGTTTTACTTAGTATACAAAATATTTGAATATTTAACAATGAAATAAATTCGTAAACATAAATTTTTGGTACATTGTGGGTTTTTTAAAATTTTTTTATTGATGGTACTTGTCATGAGTTAGCAGACAAAACTCTTGTTTTTATACTGAGCCATACTGACTAGGCTTGGTTTACATAAACTGTCATAAACTAAAAATGTCACACGCAAATGGATGCAACCCCAGATGAGATATTACAGAATCACAGACACACACACACACACACACACACACACACACACACACAAACAAATGCTGATTATTGCAATAATTAAAGTGCACATTTTTATAAACTCGTCTGCGCAAAGAGAGCCACAGCCAGGGATTCATGGAGTGGGAATGGCCGCCGTTAAATACTCCCCTGTGATCCCTGTGACGTCATTTTTTACAGTACGTCCCTGATTCGCTAGTGACGTCTCTAATTACTCGCAATTAGAAATCATAAAAAGTCTTTAGTAAATAAAATTATATATATATATATATATATATATATATATATATATATATATATATATATAACAACACATTTAACCGTGGAATGTTTATAAAATTTATGTGTTTTCATATTCTAGATAGAAACAACCATAGTAATAGTGGCTTCCTCAAGATAGAAAGAATTTCACACTGTAAAGCGCCTTTCATTTTCGTAATTTTTGTTTCAATGCTGTTGATTAGTTATTGTGCTCATGAGGTGAACTTTTGGTCACATGACATAGTACAACTGCTAGTAACTATTATATTTGTTGAGATTATTGGGATTATAACTTTACACTACATTGCGCAAACTTATATTATATAGTACATACTGTTTTGACAAACAAGAAATAAAAAACGGAAATTTCCAGGTACTACGTTTATTTTGCCAGGAAGCGGATAAATATCAGAACGGACTTTTTCAGAACTAAATTTTTATGTTTACATTCTGTGTCATTTAGAAAAAAAAAAGGTTTTACTAATAATGAGTCAATGGTGGATATCAAAAATACTAAATACTTTTTTCTTTAATTAACTTATTTTGTAATTAAGTTTGTACAGAAAGAAGTCTTACATAAGACGGGAAATTCCCTAAACTATGACCTATTTAAGCGCCAAGTTTAAATTTCCATGTCAGTCATTTCATGTCTTCATGACCATATGCTACGCCATCTTAAAAGAATCTAAATCTATTTTACAAAGTATAATTGTCAAGAATAGGTGAGTATTTTAATCATTCTATTCATGTTACTATGCTGTCTTACAAATTTTGTGTCTGTTGTAGATTTGTCTGAAACTATTTGACATTTTACAGCAGCAGTAAAAGATGACATTTCTGCTGTTTTCCCAATGGGAATCACAAAAAGTAGAACCGATGATTTCTGCTATGGGAAAGATGGCCCATTGGTGTTGAGATTCCTGGGTTCGAGCCCCTCGGCGACAACCAAAGGAATTCTTCAAGTTCCTTGGGTAAAGTCCCACAAGTCCACTCAGCTTTAAATTGGTCACCTGACTTTAAGTTGGGGAAGTAAAGACGGGTGGGCGTTGTGCTGACCACACAATCCCTTTATTCGTGGTTACAGAAACCGGTGAATTCAACTGTATCTAAACTTCATATGCCGAGGTTACAGAAACCGGTGAATTCCACTGTATCTAAACTTCATATGCCGAAGTTACAGAAACCGGTGAATTCTACTGTATCTAAACTTCATATGCCGAGGTTACAGAAACCGGTGAATTCTACTGTATCTAAACTTCATATGCCGAGGTTACAGAAACCGGTGAATTCTACTGTATCTAAACTTCATATGCCGAGGTTACAGAAACCGGTGAATTCTACTGTATCTAAACTTCATATGCCGAGGTTACAGAAACCGGTGAATTCTACTGTATCTAAACTTCATATGCCGAGGTTACAG
Organism: Bulinus truncatus; assembly: GCA_021962125.1. Classification (NCBI taxonomy): domain Eukaryota; kingdom Metazoa; phylum Mollusca; class Gastropoda; family Planorbidae; genus Bulinus; species Bulinus truncatus. The sequence goes on along the minus strand of JAGDYQ010000136.1, from coordinate 1,897,726 downwards.
AAACCGGTGAATTCTACTGTATCTAAACTTCATATCTCCGATGACCATTTGGGGTCAAGGGAACTTTCATTATTATCATGTCCTCTATCCATGTAACGTTCAATCAGCAGACGATGGTCTATTAGACCGATCGCTTAAAATTGGGCCTGGCCGGAGCCCCTCAATTTACATTTAGCATCAATAGTAATAGTTGTTTTTGTAAAAAAAAATAGAAGAGGGTGCCTCGCAAGCACCCGTTAAATTGGGGCCCCGCAATTCGTAAGGCCGGCCCAGGCGATGCTGATAAATTATTGGCAATGGACCGTCCGCCGATGACCATGGATAGCGGAAAGGGGAAGGGGGGGGGTAGCGTCAGTGACATAAGTATTGTGGCCAGTGGCGTCATTTTCCCCTATCTTTGTATCCACCCACAACTCTAATAGGGCGGCATGTTGGCCTCACGCTCCATTTAGACTTGCTACGCCGCTGTGTTGAGTCGAGTGTGTGGTTGAGCCAGATGGTGCCAGATGGTGCAGCGTGCTACTGTGTAGCATGACTTTTTTTATGCAACGATGCGCCAGCTTTGGAGTTTGTTTATTATTGTGAGGTTTTTGTACGGTTTTTTTTATATATTTGTGTGTTTAAGTGTGTGTTTAAGTGTGTGTTTATGTGTGTATTTGTAAGTTGTAAAGAATGTTAGTATTATTAACGAAATTTCACTTTAACTGTTGGGTTTTTGTTTTATTATATATTAGGTACCCTTAATTGTGATAGCTCTTACTGAACACTATATGTGCCGGATACATTCTTACAAACTCATAGTACAAACCATTTCACCTTACAAACATTAACACCTTACAAACATTTACATTTCGCGTTAGATCAATTTTACATTGTTATTTTTTTCCAAACCATGAAATTAAATGTCAATATTAACTGTTACAGTCATCCATAGTCACTGTGGATACTCCTGTTTAACATCATCCATAGTCACTGTGGATACTCCTGTTTAACATCATCCATAGTCACTGTGGATACTCCTGTTTAACATCATCCATAGTCACAGTGGATACCCCTGTTTAACATCATCCATAGTCACTGTGGATACTCCTGTTTAACATCATCCATAGTCACTGTGGATACTTCTGTTTAACATCATCCATAGTCACTGTGGATACTCCTGTTTAACATCATCCATAGTCACAGTGGATACTCCTGCTTAACATCATCCATAGTCACTGTGGATACTTCTGCTTAACATCATCCATAGTCACTGTGGATACTTCTGCTTAACATCATCCATAGTCACTGTGGATACTCCTGTTTAACATCATCCATAGTCACTGTGGATACTTCTGTTTAACATCATCCATAGTCACTGTGGATACTCCTGTTTAACATCATCCATAGTCACTGTGGATGCTTCTGTTTAACATCATCCATAGTCACTGTTGATACTTCTGTTTAACATCCTCCATACTTACTGTGGATACTCCTGTTTAACATCATCCATAGTCACTGTGGATACTTCTGTTTAACATCATCCATACTCACTGTGGATACTCCTGTTTAACATCCTCCATACTCACTGTGGATACTCCTGTTTAACATCATCCATAGTCACTGTGGATACTTCTGTTTAACATCATCCATACTCACTGTGGATACTCCTGTTTAACATCATCCATAGTCACTGTGGATACTTTGGTTAACATCATCCATACTCACTGTGGATACTCCTGTTTAACATCATCCATACTCACTGTGGATACTTCTGTTTAACATCATCCATAGTCACTGTGGATACTTTGGTTAACATCATCCATACTCACTGTGGATACTCCTGTTTAACATCTTCCATACTCACTGTGGATACTCCTGTTTAACATCATCCATACTCACTGTGGATACTTCTGTTTAACATCATCCATAGTCACTGTGGATACTCCTGCTTAACACCATCCATAGTCACTGTGGATACTCCTGCTTAACATCATCCATAGTCACAGTGGATACTCCTGCTTAACATCATCCATAGTCACAGTGGATACTCCTGCTTAACATCATCCATAGTCACTGTGGATACTCCTGCTTAACATCATCCATAGTCACAGTGGATACTCCTGCTTAACATCATCCATAGTCACTGTGGATACTCCTGTTTAACACCATCAATAGTCACTGTGGATACTCCTGCTTAACATCATCCATAGTCACAGTGGATACTCCTGCTTAACATCATCCATAGTCACTGTGGATACTCCTGTTTAACATCATCCATAGTCACTGTGGATACGTCTGTTTAACAAGTTTTTTTTTTCATTTTTCAGATCCTTTCAACAGACTTTCAAAATAAAAATAAAAAATGGAACGTTTCCTTAACTCTGGCTATAAGGTAACTCGAAATCATTAACTTGACCTACTTAGAATGTTTAGGGCTGTCACAACCCAATTTGAACAACTCGTGGTCTAGGGGTACATTGGCGAGAGGTTCAGCCAGGTCCCCGTAGGTTGGACATACACATTAACATTTGTATATATATATATATGACGTATACAATCAATAACTCTGTATAAATAATACAAATAATAACTTTAATACCACTTTATAACTGAATATACAGAAAAATATAGGATTTATGTGACGATTTGCATCACCCACAATAGTATTACATTCAATAAATAGACTAAATTATAATAGATCAGTTATTACATTATAATTGTCAGGTGGTCTCTCAATCCTGGGCCGTCCGGGTCTCAAATGCCTCCAGAACGACTAGATGTCATGGCTGTTACGGTGCACTTCAGGCAGGGCTATTTCACGTCCGATACGACTTAAAGGTTACTTCCAGATTCAGGGCCTACATGTTACAAACAACATCATGTACAATATGCATATATATGACCACACAATGCTACTTCGATATTACAGTATTCAGCGTATTGTCTAAACTATACAACATACCTCCAGAACGATCAACCTAGCACACACACATCAACATCTTCATGTAAATGTATCTGTTATATCAAATATGGTGAATGCATAATAAACACACACATCAAACATGTATGTAAATAAGCCGTTACATGGCATGGGCGAATGCAAAAGAAAATAAACGTAAAAAATATATGCGTTGTACGTCACCAGCGGCTGTTCACTAACAGAGCGCCACAAGTTTCGTTTTTTATAACATGCGCACCAAGATGTGAACACATCCTTTCAAACATACTCCCTTCACCTACTCTATGATATCTTGACAAGGGCCGTCTTTTGGTTGTCATGGGTTACACGCTTTTACTATAGATAATGAATATCTAGGCTTTTATAATTGAATTATTTTTATTGTCAATTTACGTGGCGTAAATTTTCGTACAATTTTAGTGAATATAATTCAATGACATTATTTTGATAATCTTACTAGTATAGGCATGTCTAAAATCTATATTATAGTTTAAAATATATAATGTATTCATTTCTATTTATTAGTATTTATAGACCTATGTATGTATTTATTTATCAGGTCTTTGATTGCAGAATTACCTTTAACCGGACAACAAGCAGAGATGTTGAAAGGATAGAAAGTGGTAACATTTATATCTCCTTAACTCTTGATGTATTGAATAATAAAATAATTCAGGGGTGTGCAAACATTATGATTCGCGGCCCACATTGGGCTCGTAAACATAACAGGCGGGCCGGACCGAGAGCAGATAGATGGAGTTTTGACTTGAACTTATGTAAATTAAATGTGACGTCATAATATGAAAATCTAGTGCCGTGAGTCACTCTAAAACAAGCGGGGGGGGGCGGATTAAACCGTCCGGCTGGCCGTAGTTCGCCCATTGCTGTACTACTTCCATGTTTTATTGAGTTGTAATGTAGAAACGGTTAATTTAAATACGGTACAACAAACTGATGTGGGACGGATGGCCGAGTGGTGTAGATACTCGGCTGTCAACCTGAGAGTCCTGGGTTCGATCCTCGGTGAGAACCATGATAATTTTTCCAGGTGAAATGTGTTTCAAAGTCGTCCCACAAGTCCACCCAGCTTTAAAATGGGTCACCTGACATTAAGTTGGGGAAGTAAAGGCGGCTGGGCGTTGTGCTAACCACACAATCCCTTCATATGCCGAGGTTATAGAAACAGATGAATTCTACTACACTTCATCTGCCCCAATGGCCCTTTAGGGCTAAGGGAACTTTACTTTTACTTTTTACAACAAACTGATAAACTGGCATTAAATACGGTACAACAAACTGATAAACTGGCATTAAATACGGTACAACAAACTGGATTGTTTGGAATATGCCTCAGCTTTATCTTAAATTTAAATATTTTCATTTCATAGGTGAGGCTTTGAAATTCGAAGGATATAAATCTAAAAACAGCAGTTGCAAAAAACAAGATTTCCACGACATCTTTATAGAATTCAACCGTCTAAGAATGTCTGATTTTCATGAACCATTCCGACATCGAGATATTGTTCAACTGACCAAAAAGTTTGGTAATTTAGTGGTCAAGCTGGAAGTTCTAAAGTCGAGTCGGCACAGACCAAAGAATTACCCAGGCACAGATAACAATTACCCTAAGAAAGCTAAATATGGAACTGGGAGGGTGGTATTTTCTAAGTTAGTACGGGGGATTAGAAATTGTAACTGTAACGAATGCACATCTAGTGGGCGCCGTGAAACAGAATGGGGAGAAATACGAGTGGTCACAGCCGCACACGTCGTCTTTGACGACCTGGAAGTCAAAAACACCATCTGCATTTTGAGATACAACAAGGAAAATGCTGATAGAATGATTACTCTTAAAGGCCTTAGAAAGTTTAGAATAAATGTGGAACACGACAGAAGTGATATTATCTTCGTCACGCATGACCTAAACTTGGTAAAATTACTCAGAAGAACTATTTACTCATTTAGAGGCCAGCATAAAAAAAGTCTATGACAAGTACAAGGACCTCCCCAACAATAATTTGGCCATTATGGTCTCTCACCCTCATGGTTGGCCGAAACAGGTTTCTATAGGCACATACCAGCGTGAAGAAATTGAAAGGAAAAGTGACGACCAAGTGTATACTAAATATACTTACAATCTCACGACATGCTCAGGGAGCAGTGGCGCCCCTCTCTACTTCCTGGGGAAAAAAGATGTGTGGACGATGCACCCACACAGTTATGCGGAAGGCACCCAGAACGGACCAGTGGGGCGCAGTGCTGTAGAATGGGAAAGGGTCAGTCAAGTGGAAAGGAGTTAAACACGACGAAATTGAATTGTGGTCATAATGTATGCCCACTGTGTGGTCATTTTGTATGCCCACTGTGTGGTCTTGCTGTATGTCCTCTGTGTTCCTGTTGTATTCTCACTGTGTGGTTCTCTTGTATGCTCACTGGGTGTCATTTTGTATGCCCACTGTGTGGTCCTCTTGTATGCCCACTGTGCGGTCCTGTTGTATGCCCACTGTGTGGTCCTGTTGTATGCCCACTGTGTGGTCCTCTTGTATGCTTACTGTCTGGTCATTTAGTATAAATATATTTTAATGTTTCAAATGCTTCTATGTCATTCCATTTTTATTTTTATTAAAGTCAAATATTACATACTCATTGACATTCTGTTTTGATTTTTATTACGTCAAATATCACATACTCCTGTTTACTGTATGGGCAAGGGAGTTCCCCTTCTTGAAACAGCTGACCAATGCATTGTTGACATGCGAAAGAACATACTATAGTAGTAGTAGTATTGCTAGTACACAAGTCATGCATCAGTGGACACAACTCCTGTTTACCTTGTGAGCTAGGTGATTCCCCCTTCTTGAAACCACTGGATCTAAGATTTGTTTACATTTTTCAACATTTAGTAAGCCAACAGTATTTTTATTGATTTTTTTCTCCAATGTTAGTACATACGTCACGCATCAGAGGACACAACTCCTGTTTACTATGTGGGCTAGGTGTTTCCCCAACTGAAACTACTGGACTAAGCTTTGTTTACATCTTTAACGTGTAGTAAGCCAACAGTATTTTATCGATTTATTCCTCCAATGCTAGTAGTACACAAGTCACGCATCAGTGGACACAACTCCTGTTTACTATGTGGGCTAGGTGGTTCCCCTTATTGAAATTGCTGACGAATGCATTGTTGACATGTGAATGAATGTACTATCGTAATAGTATTTTTCTCTCCATTGCTAGTAAACAAATCATACACAGGTGACAAATCCCCATCATTAAATTAGCTCTAATTGCACCCCATTGATCGCCTTCTTATGCACTATATACACTCCTTTTTTATTAGGTAGATGCTGAGGTACAACACTTTGAAGTATTGGAGCTTGGTGCTTATGTACAGTAATGTTAGGTCCGATTTAGGTGTTCGGGTAGTGCACTGACATGTATAGAGCTTGGTGCTTATGTACAGTAATGTTAAGTCCAAAATAGGTGCTCGGGTACTGCACTGACATGTATAGAGCTTGGTGCTTATGTACAGTAATGTTAGGTCTAAGATATAGATGCTTAGGTAGTATGATATGTAAGAGTAAGATGCTAACATACAGCAATGTTATGGTAAGAGTAATGTGCTAACGTACAGCAATGTTATGGTAAGAGTAATGTGCTAACGTACAGCAATGTTAGGGTAAGAGTAAGGTGCTAACGTACAGCAAAGTTATGGTAAGAGTAATGTGCTAATGTACAGCACTGTTATGGTAAGAGTAATGTGCTAACGTACAGCAATGTTAGGGTAAGAGTAAGGTGCTAACATACAGCAATGTTAGGGTAAGAGTAAGGTGCTAACGTACAGCAATGTTATGGTAAGAGTAATGTGCTAACGTACAGCAATGTTAGGGTAAGAGTAAGGTGCTAATGTACAGCACTGTTAGGGTAAACTTAAATATTGATCTGATTCTATTTAAAGAAAATTTAACTGCACTCTCCCAAATCAGAACTAAATTCCTTTTACTGGATGAAAATTTAAAACCTCGACATCAACTACTGTGTACCACTTAATATATATTCTGTGCGATGACGTCATCAGAAACAGGTCGTAGGCCGACACTTGACTCGTGTTTTTCTGTCATGTGTCTAAGGTGTGTCTCGGTATATATATGTCTTTGCGTATGTTTCTATGTGAACTTTTATGTGTGTATGTATGTATGTATATATATGATTGTGTATGTGTGTGTGTGTGTGTTTTAGAGAGAGATGGGTGTCTTTCAGTGTGCCCCTCATTGCGTGTCTTTCAGTGTGCCCCTCTTTGCGTGTCCTTCAGTGTGCCCCTCTTTGCGTGTCTTTCAGTGTGCCCCTCTTTGCGTGTCTTTCAGTGTGCCCCTCTTTGCGTGTCCTTCAGTGTGCCCCTCTTTGCGTGTCTTTCAGTGTGCCCCTCTTTGCGTGTCTTTCAGTGTGCTCCTATTTTGCGTGTCTTTCAGTGTGCCCCTCTTTGCGTGTCCTTCAGTGTGCCCCTCTTTGCGTGTCTTTCAGTGTGCCACTCTTTGCGTGTCTTTCAGTGTGCCCCTCTTTGCGTGTCTTTCAGTGTGCCCCTCTTTGCTTGTCTTTCAGTGTGCCCCTCTTTGCGTGTCCTTCAGTGTGCCCCTATTTGCGTGTCTTTCAGTGTGTCCCTCTTTGCGTGTCCTTCAGTGTGCCCCTCTTTGCGTGTCTTTCAGTGTGCCCCTCTTTGCGTGTCCTTCAGTGTGCCCCTCTTTGCGTGTCCTTCAGTGTGCCCCTCTTTGCGTGTCCTTCAGTGTGCCCCTCTTTGCGTGTCCTTCAGTGTGCCCCTCTTTGCGTGTCCTTCAGTGTGCCCCTCTTTGCGTGTCTTTCAGTGTGCCCCTCTTTGGGTGTCTTTCAGTGTGCTCCTATTTTGCGTGTCTTTCAGTGTGACCCTCTTTGCGTGTCTTTCAGTGTGCCCCTCTCTGCGTGTCTTTCAGTGTGACCCTCTTTGCGTGTCTTTCAGTGTGCCCCTCTTTGCGTGTCCTTCAGTGTGCCCCTCTTTGCGTGTCTTTCAGTGTGCCCCTCTTTGCGTGTCTTTCAGTGTGCTCCTATTTTGCGTGTCTTTCAGTGTGCCCCTCTTTGCGTGTCTTTCAGTGTGCCCCTCTTTGCGTGTCCTTCAGTGTGCCCCTCTTTGCGTGTCTTTCAGTGTGCCCCTCTTTGCGTGTCTTTAAGTGTGCTCCTCTTTGCGTGTCTTTCAGTGTGCCCCTCTTTGCTTGTCTTTCAGTGTGCCCCTCTTTGCGTGTCGTTCCGTTATTTAATGTCGTGTGAAAGTTCTTTTTTTCAATGCACTACAAAGTCACGCGCGACCTACATGATATGCAGAAAAAATTATATCCATGGATCTAAGTTTGACACTGTGGCCAGGACTTGTCCTGTCAGGTGTGACACTTTCATCCCTGGCTTTGTCAGCCCCACCACACCCTTCAGGTGTGTTTTTTTTGTCTTGCTCTGGCTCGTTGTAATTCAGTGTGTACTCTCTCTCTCTCTCTCTCTCTCTCTCTCTCTCTCTGTCTCTCTCTCTCTCTCTCTCACACACACACACACACTTTATCTCTCTCTCTCTTCATTTAAAAATAAAAAGTTTACCGTCTGGATGCAGGCTAAAGATGGGGGAGGGGGGGAGGTAAGACTGCTTCAAACAAGGGGATGGGGAGCTCCCTGGAGAGAAATGTTAATGTTGAAATAAATTGTTGGTGATTTAGCCCTGTACTAACTTGACCTACAAATGTAATGCATGACGTAGTAGAATTCGTTTTAAATGAAATTTCTTGTTTAAATGATTATAACACATGTGTGTATTAACGTGATTTCCATATTTATGAACATCTTCACACCAGAATGTCCGGTCGTTATGAAAATGCCAGGCACTTCCTAAACCAATACAGTGTAATTCAAAATGAATTTGATTTATTGTGTCTCGCGATAAAATTTCCTGCGTTCAGTTTTGAAATTAAAAAGCTGATGTCATGGCTGATATAAGGAAACTTTTAATAGTTCGTTCCTACAAGCCAAGAAAAAAGTTGGAACAGCTGATTGATGTACTGTCTTCCATAATAACAAATTGCATTGTCTTTCGTTTTTCTTATACAGGTAAGTGACAAGATGTAGCCAATGCGCATTAAAAATCGTGCAGATAGTAAAACAAAATACAAGGTTGTTTTTTTGTAATTAGTAACCATAAAATATGAAATGTATACATTGCTTGTAACCATTACATGATTTTTCTGTTTTTAATTATTCGGTTTAAATAAATTTTCGTTTAATTTGAGTTCCACACCAACCATTAAAATAAACGTGTACTAATAATAAGGTTGCTAGCTTCACAACCTTCAATTATTTAATCAACAAAGATGGACGTAATTGTATGTTAGGATCGTCATGGGAAGTAATTCTGTTGACAAGTTGTGACGTCTGTATTCCTGACAATGTGTACCTATTGGAAGGTAAGGCAATAATAGTTTGTTTCGTTTCATTTGGGATGAACAAAAAATAATCTCCAGAAATAATTTCATTTTGCAAATTATAACCAATAGTTCCCTCAATTCTGTGTTTATTTTAAGTAATTTATAAAAATTTTAAATCGCGCCATAATTGTGCATCTGTTTGTGTGCATTTTTTGAGTAGCCACTATTGGCTGCACTGACGGCTGTTTGGACTTACAGAGATGTGACAGCTGGTGAGTACTGTGAAATTCTAATTTTGTAAACCGTTTTCTTATAGTATTAAATAATAATTAATCATTGAGACGTCCAGACTTAGCAGCACTTTTCTAAACTCAATTAATTACAAACCTAGGCAGGCCAGCCCCCCCCCTCCCCGCCTTTTGTCTACCCCCTCCTTATTATTTGTTCTACTTGGTAACATTTATTTCCTGCCCCCCCCCTGCTTTTGCCTGGCCCCTGCTGTAGAATTTTCACGCTACGGGGCTGAACCTAGGATTGTTTGCTAAGATTTGAATTACATCAGACAAACAAAATATGCTCACTGTTAATGTGAGGTTTACTTTTCGTGTCATGTCCGTTCGTGAATGCAGAGGTCAGGGCTTGCACTGGACCTGGACAGTGTCCGGCTCACTCTGAGTGTTCCCTGACAGCCCGGGGAGGAACCTGTGAGTGCACATCCGGGTATTTCTCTGCAGGAGGCTGCCTCAAGGGTAAAGTAAATAAATGGATGCCAGTTGATCTCTTTGTCTATACGTGAAGTAAGATGTTTGTTGATCTCTTTGTCTATACGTGAAGTAAGATGTTTGTTGATCTCTTTGTCTATACGTGAAGTAAGATGTTTGTTGATCTCTTTGTCTATACGTGAAGTAAGATGTTTGTTGTCTCTTTGTCTATACGTGAAGTAAGATGTTTGTTGTCTCTTTGTCTATACGTGAAGTAAGATGTTTGTTGATCTCTTTGTCTATACGTGAAGTAAGATGTTTGTTGGTCTCTTTGTCTATACGTGAAGTAAGATGTTTGTTGATCTCTTTGTCTATACGTGAAGTAAGATGTTTGTAGATCTCTTTGTCTATACGTGAAGTAAGATGTTTGTAGATCTCCCTGTCTATACGTGAAGTAAGATGTTTGTTGATCTCTTTGTCTATACGTGAAGCAAGATGTTTGTTGATCTCTTTGTCTATACGTGAAGTAAGATGTTTGTTGATCTCTTTGTCTATACGTGAAGTAAGATGTTTGTAGATCATGCTATCTATACGTGAAGTAAGATGTTTGTTGGTCATGCTATCTATACGTGAAGTAAGATGTTTGTTGATTTCTCTGTCTATGCGTTGAATAATATGTTTGTCAATCATGGTATATATACGTTAATGTTCGATGTTAGTTGATCATGCTATCTATACGTTAATGCTATCTGTACGTTCGTGCTATCTATACGTATATGTCAGATTTTTCCCGATCTTCCTGTCTTGGTCCTGTCTCTTAGAAAAATAAGCTTAACATTTTCAACATATTATATTTTTATTTGATGATAATTTCAAAAAAATAATTGTATCATATCATAAGTATTTTTGTTTTTATTATTTAGTGCAATTTAATAAAAAGCTTTTTAATAAGGTTTATATATATATATATATATATATATATATATTATATATATATATATATATATACATACATATACACATAGATATACACAACATATATATAGTTTAATGACATCAAAGAAAACGTGTGAACTGTAAACTACGTTCAATTTTAAGATGTCAAATGACTAACATTTCTCTCTTTACAGCGATTGAGTTGACCAAGCCTTGCCGAGACTACGGCCAGTGTGGTCCGAATGCCGAGTGTGGGGTGGACAGGTCAAGGGTATGTGAATGTAAGAGGGGCTACTATGCCAGCTCTGGTGGTGTTTGTAAACCTGGTAAGTTCTCTGTCAAGAGTGTACCTCGTGACTAAACACTTATTGATCAATCGATAAATAGATACTATATTGGTTTATTTTATTGCTTGAATGATTCCGTGATTGGTTGACTGATTGATTTGATTCATTTGACTGATTGATACATTATGTGAATCCCGAATGTTTACATTGTATAACTACATTTGTCAGACGGAAAGGTCGGTCCCTTTAAAAAAGATAGCAAATAAAAGTGGCCCTTGGGGCGCACGCCCTTAAGTGCCCCCCCTTCCGTGTATGTTGTAATATTCAATGCTGTTTAATTATCCACAGCCATCAGCCTAGGTGAAGTGTGTAGACCAGGGGAGAAGTGTGTCAACAAGGCAGAGTGTGTCACCGGCAAGTGTGCTTGCAGTAATGGATTTTACCAATACAGGTCAGGGGGGAGGGCAGGGCAATTAAATGTAACTAAATAAAACAAAGGTCAAAGGTCATTACATGAACAAATATGAATTAATGTACAAGTGATATCAGTTAAGTCACAAATCAAAAAAAAAGTTGTCCACTCACGTTGATAACAACACACGTGACCTGGGGCCCCGCGAAATAAGGGGCCCCAAAATGTTGAGCTGTATACACACATTTTTAAAAAGTAACAACTTAGAAATGTTTTTTTTTATTTTTCAAAATGGGGCCTCAAATTTGTGTTGGCCTAGGACCCCTAAAATTGTAAATCCGACCCTGTCTGCACATAATTATAAATTAACTGCCATGTATATAGTCATTTAAAAAAAAAACAACCTTTTTATCACTGTAATTCTACTTCAGTTTTTAGTGTGTGTATTTGTTCAATATTACTTGAACTATTAGTATTTATTAGGGCTGTACCGGATTCTAATTTTTAGATCCTGCAGGATCGGAACCGGAATCGGATTTATTATTTGAATCCTGCCGGAATCGGAACAGGAACCGGATTTAAATAAAATAACAGGTTCTTCGTTTTGAAAATTGATTTAATAAAGCTGTACCTAATTTAACTTGATTTCTTTTACAATCAAACAAAGAAATGGGTAACATATATTAGAAAGTATAATACACATGTTTATTAATAAATGAATTCCAATATATATATATATATACTGTGGCAGCCCCCGATAGTTCATTTTCTTTAGTTTTCCATAGTGAAGTCACCGAACCGTGTTTTTTTCATTCATACTTTCATTTAAACCATTATCTGACTATTTCCCATAAAAACGCAAATTCAAATGCATTTCAAATCTAAATCAATATCACTTTAATGTTCAATGAAAAATGTATCTTCAATTTATTTATCTAAAAATGCGAGGAATTTTATCCAAATCGTGACAAAATCCACTAAATTAAAATATGTGCAGAAAAATAAATTATTGAGCTTTTTTAAAACTGTAAACACCCAAAAATAGATCATTGTCTGCTCTTTAAAAAAGTTAAACTTTGATAGCTAAATATAGTTTATAGAAAACACGGAATCAAAAGTAGCGGAAGATAAGGTGTCGTATTACTAGACCAGGGGTCGGCAACCTTTTGAGATGGAAGAGCCTAAAGTTATAATTTACAATTTTCTCAATTTTTAAAGAGCCACTAAATTTGTTGTTTCAACATTACGGTATTTGATCAAGCCGCAATTTGACATCGAAAGAGCTACAACTTGACATCGAAAGAGCCGCATGCGGCTCGCGAGCCGCTGATTGCCGACCCCTGTACTAGACTAAATACGATACAAATCTTCCTTTTTAATATATTTGTACTTACATATAGAACTAAAAGCGACATTATTGTAGTTTTAAAATCAAAGGAAGTTATTGTTTTAATTTAAATATTTCAAAATTATGTTGCGCTAAAAAAATTTCTTACAACTTTCAAACAACAAAGAAATCCGGCTTAAATCCGGCACATTTTAACCGGAACCGGAATCGGAACCGGATTTGTTAAAACTGCCGGAATCCGGCTTAACAGGAACCGGAATCGGATTCCGGTACAGCCCTAGTATTTATTTTAGTGCGTACGTATATGTATTACCATGCCGTACAGTCAGTCGCTTAATAACGGTAGGGGGGCTTTTGTGGCTGCACAGGGCGGCTTTTGTGGCTGCACAGGGGGGCTTTTGGCTGCACAGGGAGGGCTTTTGTGGCTGCACAGGGGGCTTTTGTGGCTGCACAGGGAGGGCTTTTTTTGGCTGAACGGGGGGGTGCTTTTGTGGCTGCACAGGGGGGCTTTGTGGCTGCACAGGGCGCCGTGCTAGAGGGGGCGCCGTAATATTAATTTTGAAAACGATTATATGGGATATCTACGGCCCGTGGGTCAAGTGAGGTCCGTTTAGCGGTTTGAGCTGATCAGTGGTACACTCTCCTCTGTCCATTGACATCATCGATAACATTTTACATTGAATGTACGTCAGTTCATATAAAGTATCATAAACGATCCACTAATCTGCTCTCGGTCCTACCCTTGAATCAAATTAAAGAACCCATTGTGGTCCCTACCCTTTCCTACGCTTCTGACTATCTGGCATAGTAATCAATGTTTTCTGTTTCCCCCTACCCCAGGGGCTACTGCACCAGATCAAGGAACGTAGGAGAGTTCTGCTTCTCCACGGATGAATGCACCAGTAACGCCCACTGCTCAGCTGATCACGTGTGTGTTTGTGCTACAGGCTCGGCCAACGCTGATGGTGAGGAGTGCATAGGTCATAGGTTATACCAGGGAACATTATGTAAAGTGATAGATTTTCTTGAAATTGTGCATACTTGTTCTTGCTTCATGACCATGCATAATTCAATAACTAATTTTGCAATTTTTTTTTCTTTTCATTGTAACAAATATGAGTAAAAAGAAAAATTATCATAACTTATAAAAAGGGATGTAGCCGAATATAGATATGACGAACGGCATTAATAACTGGGTTACTTCCCTTGCATCAATAATTATAACAAGTTTCAGAGCGAGATCTGTGCTAGCACGTTTTTACCGCGTGCTGGTAGGTCAAGGCTGCGGTACACACGCCTGCTTTGCAAAATTAAAATTACTTTAAGAAAACGGTTAGTTTAAAAAAAAAAAACTATGTTTTTATCGGTGTTCTTATACACACATTTCTTCAGGTCTGTGTGTGATTTAATCAACAAATACAAAGAGAGATCACTCTGATTTTAACACGATTCTCACCTTCACTTGTCAAAGTAATTAACTTCATTGAAAACCAAGAATAAAATATGATTTGTGTTTAAAATGAAAATTGTATTTTTATTGTTTATTTAAATATCACTGACTGCGAGTAGCGTAGCGAGCTTAACTCGCGCCCGGGGCACACAGCCTTTTAAGCGCCCCCCCCCCATTCGAAAAGCACCATATAATACTATATGTAAAATATGCCATGTAACGCTCGTTTGCGGGTAGCGCCCGGGGGAAGATACCTACTTGCCCCCCTCGCTACGCCATAGTCACTGAGTGCCTTCAATGACAATAATAGATTCATATCACTTCTGATGTAGACGATATGTTTTATTGTTGATCACGTGATGTGTTTCACCTATGTGATACAAGTTTGTTGTTGTTTTTACTTACAATAGTGACCAGACATCTCAATTAATCCCGGGACTGGTTCCGGCTTTCGCATCCCCTCGCCCATTCGCGTCCCCAAAAGGTCAGCTATGACTAGTGCGTGCACAAAATCAAACCCATACAGTTAAAACTACTATAGCACACTTTATATAACCCCGTGAATAAGTTTTTGCTCTTCACACAAAACAAGTTATATTTCAAGTCAATATTCATGTATACCTTTCGGCTTCGTTGGAATAGGTAGGCGTGGGAGGGGGAATGTCGGAGGAGGAGTGGCAGATGAATCCGTACCAGGAGTGGTACCAAAGTAAGGACGTACTTAGGGCATCAGTGTGGGAGGAGGGGGCATCACAGATAAAAATTCACAACCGAGTTTTTACTTTTAAATGTATAGGTTCATTAACTGTATTACCGATTGAATCTAAACTAGTCGAATGAGCAATGAATACATTCAGTACATAGACTTCGCTTAGACCAACTTACATTTTGAACATGTCTAGACGCATTTTGAAACAGTTCAAGCTAACCGTTGCTAGCACATTACAAGAACTCCAAGAGGACTTAATCCGGCACTGCCCGTAACAAGGTGACAACAGTTGTTCCCCTTTATCCTTCCCTTCATAGGCCAGTTTGTGTCCCAGTTTACCCCTCAGAACAATCTGGTCACTGTAAATATTGGATTGGACAAATGTTTTTGGTATAAACAAGAAATAAATATTTGTTTAAAAAGTTGTTAAAATTTTGATACATAGAAAACTAGAGAACTTTCCCGAATCGAAGAGAAAAAAAAAACAGGATGGTAAGTGGTATTTACTAATTACAAATCACTTTCTGGTAATGTAGAGTTCGGATCAAGTTGATGCCAATTTATACTCCGACATTGTTCCCTGACAGAACAAAACTCTATGTTAATGTTGATCAGGCATTTACTTTTGAATGAAGACATCCTTTGACCTCCTTGCTTAGCCAAAGCGAACATTTTTTTCAAACCCGCTGGCACGTTAATTCTAACTCAAGCATCACAGCTGATGTTGCCCTTGAGGAGTTCGAAGCTGGGCTTGACCTGAAGTGGCATATCTCCCCTGAGTGGAGTACTGTGGAGTCGGCCAGGTCCTTTACAAGGCGTGAGGCCGTGGCGAGGGCCCGTGAAGCTCCGGAATGCTGGGGCTGTGAGATTAGACAGTTGTGACAGGTGTCAAAAATTATGCATAAAACTTTTCAAACGCTTGTTTTTCTAAATTTTAGACCCCACACCCCCTTTCCTCCTACCCCTCTCCCTGCGTAACGCTTTTTTAACCTTTCCTTGTCATTGCGTGTCACACTTTGAGACATCGACAATCCCTCCCCGATACGTTACGTCATAAGTGAATTACCCCCCTGCAGTTTTAAGTGAGTTTAACAATAAAATACAGCATTTTTCTAGCTTCATTCTCTTATACATTATAATATAGATATATAGAGCGACAGACA
>JAGDYQ010000136.1:1781785-1880848 GCA_021962125.1 Bulinus truncatus | reverse complement strand
GACATGACACGAAAAGCAAACCTCACATTAACAGTGAGCATATTTTGTTTGTTGGATGTAATTCAAATGTAAGCAAACAACAGAGGCGTAGCAAGGGCGGGCGGGGGGTACATATGTCCCCGGGCGTCGAGGTTCAGGGGCACCAAATGGTATATTTTACATATAATATTATATGATTTTCGAATGGGGGGGGGCGCTAAAAAGGTATTAAAAAGGTAAAATGCCCCGGGCGCAAGTTGTCTTGCACCCCCCTCGCTATGCCTCTGGCGAACAATCCTAGGTTTGTAATTAATTGAGTTTAGAAAAGTGCTGCTAAGTCTGGACGTCTCAATGATTAACTATTATTTGATTCTATAAGAAAATGCTTTACAAAATTAGAATTTTTTCAGTACTCACCAGCTGTCACATCTCTGTAAGTCCAAACAGCCGTCAGTGCAGTCAACAGTGGCTACTCAAAAAATGCACACAAACAGATGCACAATTATGGCGCGATTTTAAATTTTATAAATAAATTAAAATAAACACAGAATTGAGGAAACTATTGGTTATAATTTGCAAATGAAATTATTTCTGGAGATTATTTTATTTATCCCAAACTAAACGAAACAAACTATTATTGCCTTACCTTCCAATAGGTACACATTGTCAGGAATACTGATGTCACAACTTGTCAACAGAGTTACTTCCCATGACGATCCTAACATATAATTATGTCCATCTTTGCTGATTAAATAATTGAAGGTTGTGAAGCTAGCAACCTTATTATTAGTACACGTTTATTTTAATGGTTGGTGTAGAATTCAAATTAAACGAACATTTATTTAAACCGAACAATTAAACAGAAAAAAACATGTAATCATTACAAGCAATGAATACATTTCATATTTTATGGTTACTAATTACAAAAAAACAACCGATTGTTATCATACCTTGTATTTTGTTTGACTAACTGCACTAACTGTAGCATTGGCTACATCTTGTCACTCACTTACCTGTATAAGAAAAACGAAAGACAATGCAATTTGTTATTATGGAAGACAGTTCATCAATCAGCTGTTCCAACTTTTTTCTTGGCTTGTAGGAACGAACTATTAAAAGTTTCCTTATATCAGCCATGACATCAACTTTTAATTTCAAAACTGAACGCAGGAAATTTTATCGCGAGATTTAGAATAATTCAAATTCCTTCTGAATTACACTGTATTGGTTTAGGAAGTGCCTGACATTTTCATAACGACCGGACATTCTGGTGTAAAGATGTTCATATATCTGGGAATTACGTTAAAACAGTACAAGTGTTAGTATAATCATTTAAACAAGAAATTTCATTTAAAATGAATTCTTACTATGTCATGCAATAACAATATAGGTCAAGTTAATACAGGGCTAAATCACCAACAATTTATTTGAACATTAACATTTCTTCCCAGGGTCCTCCCACCCCCTTGTTTGAAGCAGTCTTAGCCCCCCTCCCCCTCCTCATGCATCCAGACTGTAAACTTTTTTATTTTTAAATGGAGAGAGAGAGAGATAGAGAGAGAGAGAGAGAGAGAGAGAAAGAGTGAGAGAGATAGATAGAGAGAGAGAGAGAGAGAGAGAGAGAGAGAGAGAGAGAGAGAGAGAGAGAGAGTACACGCGCGGAATTACAACGAGCAATAGCCAGATAAAAAAAACACCTAGGGGTGTGGGGGCTGACAAAGCCAGGGATGAAAGTGTCACACCTGACAGGACAAGTCCTGGCCACAGTGTCAAAGGTAGATCCATGGATATATTTTTTTTCTGCATATCATGTAGGTCGCGCGTGACTTTGTAGTGCATGGAAAAAACTTTCAAACTACATTAAATAACAGAAAGACACGCAAAATAGGAGCACACTGAAGGACACGCAAAGAGGGGCACACTGAAAGACACGCGACGAAGGGCACACTGAAAGACACGCAAAGAGGGGCACACTGAAAGACACGCATCTCTCTCTAAAACACACATACACAATCATATATATACATACATACATACACACATACAAGTTCATAGAAACATACGCAAAGACTTATATATACCAAGACACAACTTAGACACACAGACAGAAAAACACGAGTCAAGTGTTTCTGATGACGTCATCGCACAGACTATATTTTAAGTGGTTCACAGTAGTTGATGTCGAGGTTTTAAATTTTGATCCAGTATAAGGAATTTAGTTCTGATTTGGGATAGTGCAGTTAAGTGTTCTTTAAATAGAATCAGATCAATATTTAAGTTTTACCCTAACAGTGCTGTACGTTAGCACCTTACTCCTACCCTAACATTGCTGTACGTTAGCACCTTACTCTTACAATAACATTGCTGTACGTTAGCACCTTACTCTTACCATAACATTGCTGTACGTTAGCACCTTACTCTTACCATAACATTGCTGTATGTTAGCATCCTACTCTTACCTATCATACTACCTAAGCATCTATATCTTAGACCTAACATTACTGTACATAAGTACCAAGCTCTATACATGTCAGTGTAGTACCCGAGCACTTAAATTGGACCTAACGTTACTGTACATAAGCACCAAGCTCTATACATGTCAGTGCAGTACCCGAGCACCTAAATTGGACCTAACATTACTGTACATAAGTACCAAGCTCTATACATGTCAGTGTAGTACCCGAGCACCTAAATTGGACCTAACTATTACTGTACATAAGCACCAAGCTCTATACATGTCAGTGTAGTACCCGAGCACCTAAATTGGACCTAACATTACTGTACATAAGTACCAAGCCTTATACATGTCAGTGTAGTACCTGAGCACTTAAATTGGACCTAACGTTACTGTACATAAGCACCAAGCTCTATACATGTCAGTGCAGTACCCGAGCACCTAAATTGGACCTAACGTTACTGTACATAAGCACCAAGCTCTATACATGTCAGTGCAGTACCCGAGCACCTAAATTGGACCTAACGTTACTGTACATAAGCACCAAGCTCTATACATGTCAGTGCAGTACCCGAGCACCTAAATTGGACCTAACGTTACTGTACATAAGCACCAAGCTCTATACATGTCAGTGCAGTACCCGAGCACCTAAATTGGACCTAACGTTACTGTACATAAGCACCAAGCTCTATACATGTCAGTGCAGTACCCGAGCACCTAAATTGGACCTAACGTTACTGTACATAAGCACCAAGCTCTATACATGTCAGTGCAGTACCCGACAACCTAAATTGGACCTAACATTACTGTACATAAGCACCAAGCTCTATACATGTCAGTGCAGTACCCGAGCACCTAAATTGGACCTTTGTACATAAGCACCAAGCTCCAATTCTTCAAAGTGTTGTACCTCAGCATCTACCTAATAAAAAAGGAGTGTACATTATGCACAAGAAGGCGATCAATGGTGTGCAATTAGAGCTAATTTAATGATGGAGATTTGTCACCTGTGTATGATTTGTTTACTAGCAATGGAGAGAAAAATACTATTACGATAGTACATTCATTCACATGTCAACAATGCATTCGTCAGCAATTTCAATAGGGAAACCACCTAGCCCACAAGTAAACAGGAGTTGTGTCCACTGATGTATGACGTGTGTACTAACAATGGAGAAAAAAATCAATAAAATTACTATTGGCCTACTACATGTTAAAAAATGTAAACAAAGCTTAGTCCAGTAGTTTCAAG
Organism: Bulinus truncatus; assembly: GCA_021962125.1. Classification (NCBI taxonomy): domain Eukaryota; kingdom Metazoa; phylum Mollusca; class Gastropoda; family Planorbidae; genus Bulinus; species Bulinus truncatus. Next base: position 1,877,162 of record JAGDYQ010000136.1, on the reverse strand, counting down.
AAGGGGAAATCACCTAGCCCACAAGGTAAACAGGAGTTGTGTCCACTGATGCGTGACGTGTGTACTAACAATACTACCGCTACGATAGTATGTTCATTCGCATGTCAACAATGCATTGGTCAGCTGTTTCAAGAAGGGGAACTCCCTTGCCCATACAGTAAACAGGAGTATGTGATATTTGACGTAATAAAAAAAGAAAACAGAATGTCAATGAGTATGTGATATTTGACATTAATAAAAATAAAAATGGAATGACATAGAAGCATTTGAAACATTAAAATATATTTATAGTAAATGACCATCTTGTAAGCATACAAGAGGACCACACAGTGGGCATACATCAGGACCACACAGTGGGCATACAACAGGACCGCACAGTGGGCATACAAGAGGACCACACATTGGGCATACAAAATGACCACCCAGTGAGCATACAAGAGGACCACACAGTGGTAATACAACAGGAACACAGAGGACATACAGCAAGACCACACAGTGGGCATACAAAATGACCACACAGTGGGCATACATTATGACCACAATTCAACTTCGTCGTGTTTGACTCCTTTCCACTTGACTGGCCCTTTCCCATTCTACAGCACTGCGCCCCACTAGTCCGTTCTGGGTGTCCTCCGCATAACTGTGTGGGTGCATCGTCCACACATCTTTTTTCCCCAGGAAGTAGAGAGGGGCACCACTGCTCCCCGGGCATGTCGTGAGATTGTAAGTATATTTGGTGTACACTTGGTCGTCACTTTTCCTTTCAATTTCTTCACGCTGGTATGTGCCTATAGAAACCTGTTTCGGCCAACCATGGGGGTGAGAGACCATAATGGCCAAATTATTGTTGGGGAGGTCCTTGTACTTGTCATAGACTTTTTTATGCTGGCCTCTAAATGAGTAAATAGTTCTTCTGAGTAATTTTACCAAGTTCAGGTCATGCGTGACGAAGATAATATCACTTCTGTCGTGTTCCACATTTATTCTAAACTTTCTAAGACCTTTAAGAGTAATCATTCTCTCAGCATTTTCCTTGTTGTATCTCAAAGTACACATTGTCAGGAATACTGATGTCACAACTTGTCAACAGAGTTACTTCCCATGACGATCCTAACATATAATTATGTCCATCTTTGCTGATTAAATAATTGAAGGTTGTGAAGCTAGCAACCTTATTATTAGTACACGTTTATTTTAATGGTTGGTGTAGAATTCAAATTAAACGAACATTTATTTAAACCGAACAATTAAACAGAAAAAAACATGTAATCATTACAAGCAATGAATACATTTCATATTTTATGGTTACTAATTACAAAAAAACAACCGATTGTTATCATACCTTGTATTTTGTTTGACTAACTGCACTAACTGTAGCATTGGCTACATCTTGTCACTCACTTACCTGTATAAGAAAAACGAAAGACAATGCAATTTGTTATTATGGAAGACAGTTCATCAATCAGCTGTTCCAACTTTTTTCTTGGCTTGTAGGAACGAACTATTAAAAGTTTCCTTATATCAGCCATGACATCAACTTTTTAATTTCAAAACTGAACGCAGGAAATTTTATCGCGAGACAGAATAATTCAAATTCCTTTTGAATTACACTGTATTGGTTTAGGAAGTGCCTGACATTTTCATAACGACCGGACATTCTGGTGTAAAGATGTTCATATATCTGGGAATTACGTTAAAACACACAAGTGTTATAATCATTTAAACAAGAAATTTCATTTAAAATGAATTCTACTACGTCATGCAATAACATATGTAGGTCAAGTTAATACAGGGCTAAATCACCAACAATTTATTTGAACATTAACATTTCTCTCCAGGGTCCTCCCCACCCCCTTGTTTGAAGCAGTCTTAGCCCCCCTCCCCTCCTCATGCATCCAGACTGTAAACTTTTTTATTTTTAAATGGAGAGAGAGAGAGAGATAGAGAGAGAGAGAGAGAGAGAGAGAAAGAGTGAGAGAGATAGATAGAGAGAGAGAGAGAGAGAGAGAGAGAGAGAGAGAGAGAGAGAGAGAGAGAGAGTACACGCGGAATTACAACGAGCAATAGCCAGATAAAAAAAAAACACCTGAAGGGTGTGGTGGGGCTGACAAAGCCAGGGATGAAAGTGTCACACCTGACAGGACAAGTCCTGGCCACAGTGTCAAAGGTAGATCCATGGATATATTTTTTTTCTGCATATCATGTAGGTCGCGCGTGACTTTGTAGTGCATGGAAAAAAAACTTTCAAACTACATTAAATAACAGAAAGACACGCAAAATAGGAGCACACTGAAGGACACGCAAAGAGGGGCACACTGAAAGACACGCGACGAAGGGCACACTGAAAGACACGCAAAGAGGGGCACACTGAAAGACACGCATCTCTCTCTAAAACACACACACATACACAATCATATATATACATACATACATACACACATACAAGTTCACATAGAAACATACGCAAAGACTTATATATACCAAGACACAACTTAGACACACAGACAGAAAAACACGAGTCAAGTGTTTCTGATGACGTCATCGCACAGACTATATTTTAAGTGGTTCACAGTAGTTGATGTCGAGGTTTTAAATTTTGATCCAGTATAAGGAATTTAGTTCTGATTTGGGATAGTGCAGTTAAGTGTTCTTTAAATAGAATCAGATCAATATTTAAGTTTACCCTAACAGTGCTGTACGTTAGCACCTTACTCCTACCCTAACATTGCTGTACGTTAGCACCTTACTCTTACAATAACATTGCTGTACGTTAGCACCTTACTCTTACCATAACATTGCTGTACGTTAGCACCTTACTCTTACCATAACATTGCTGTATGTTAGCATCCTACTCTTACCTATCATACTACCTAAGCATCTATATCTTAGACCTAACATTACTGTACATAAGTACCAAGCTCTATACATGTCAGTGTAGTACCCGAGCACTTAAATTGGACCTAACGTTACTGTACATAAGCACCAAGCTCTATACATGTCAGTGCAGTACCCGAGCACCTAAATTGGACCTAACATTACTGTACATAAGTACCAAGCTCTATACATGTCAGTGTAGTACCCGAGCACCTAAATTGGACCTAACATTACTGTACATAAGCACCAAGCTCTATACATGTCAGTGTAGTACCCGAGCACCTAAATTGGACCTAACATTACTGTACATAAGTACCAAGCCTTATACATGTCAGTGTAGTACCCGAGCACTTAAATTGGACCTAACGTTACTGTACATAAGCACCAAGCTCTATACATGTCAGTGCAGTACCCGAGCACCTAAATTGGACCTAACGTTACTGTACATAAGCACCAAGCTCTATACATGTCAGTGCAGTACCCGAGCACCTAAATTGGACCTAACGTTACTGTACATAAGCACCAAGCTCTATACATGTCAGTGCAGTACCCGAGCACCTAAATTGGACCTAACGTTACTGTACATAAGCACCAAGCTCTATACATGTCAGTGCAGTACCCGAGCACCTAAATTGGACCTAACGTTACTGTACATAAGCACCAAGCTCTATACATGTCAGTGCAGTACCCGAGCACCTAAATTGGACCTAACGTTACTGTACATAAGCACCAAGCTCTATACATGTCAGTGCAGTACCCGAGCACCTAAATTGGACCTAACATTACTGTACATAAGCACCAAGCTCTATACATGTCAGTGCAGTACCCGAGCACCTAAATTGGACCTTTGTACATAAGCACCAAGCTCCAATTCTTCAAAGTGTTGTACCTCAGCATCTACCTAATAAAAAAGGAGTGTACATTATGCACAAGAAGGCGATCAATGGTGTGCAATTAGAGCTAATTTAATGATGGAGATTTGTCACCTGTGTATGATTTGTTTACTAGCAATGGAGAGAAAAATACTATTACGATAGTACATTCATTCACATGTCAACAATGCATTCGTCAGCAATTTCAATAAGGGAAACCACCTAGCCCACAAGTAAACAGGAGTTGTGTCCACTGATGTATGACGTGTGTACTAACAATGGAGAAAAAAATCAATAAAATTACTATTGGCCTACTACATGTTAAAAAATGTAAACAAAGCTTAGTCCAGTAGTTTCAAGAAGGGGAAATCACCTAGCCCACAAGGTAAACAGGAGTTGTGTCCACTGATGCGTGACGTGTGTACTAACAATACTACCGCTACGATAGTATGTTCATTCGCATGTCAACAATGCATTGGTCAGCTGTTTCAAGAAGGGGAACTCCCTTGCCCATACAGTAAACAGGAGTATGTGATATTTGACGTAATAAAAAAGAAAACAGAATGTCAATGAGTATGTGATATTTGACATTAATAAAAATAAAAATGGAATGACATAGAAGCATTTGAAACATTAAAATATATTTATAGTAAATGACCATCTTGTAAGCATACAAGAGGACCACACAGTGGGCATACATCAGGACCACACAGTGGGCATACAACAGGACCGCACAGTGGGCATACAAGAGGACCACACATTGGGCATACAAAATGACCACCCAGTGAGCATACAAGAGGACCACACAGTGGTAATACAACAGGAACACAGAGGACATACAGCAAGACCACACAGTGGGCATACAAAATGACCACACAGTGGGCATACATTATGACCACAATTCAACTTCGTCGTGTTTGACTCCTTTCCACTTGACTGGCCCTTTCCCATTCTACAGCACTGCGCCCCACTAGTCCGTTCTGGGTGTCCTCCGCATAACTGTGTGGGTGCATCGTCCACACATCTTTTTTCCCCAGGAAGTAGAGAGGGGCACCACTGCTCCCCGGGCATGTCGTGAGATTGTAAGTATATTTGGTGTACACTTGGTCGTCACTTTTCCTTTCAATTTCTTCACGCTGGTATGTGCCTATAGAAACCTGTTTCGGCCAACCATGGGGGTGAGAGACCATAATGGCCAAATTATTGTTGGGGAGGTCCTTGTACTTGTCATAGACTTTTTTATGCTGGCCTCTAAATGAGTAAATAGTTCTTCTGAGTAATTTTACCAAGTTCAGGTCATGCGTGACGAAGATAATATCACTTCTGTCGTGTTCCACATTTATTCTAAACTTTCTAAGACCTTTAAGAGTAATCATTCTCTCAGCATTTTCCTTGTTGTATCTCAAAGTGCAGATGGTGTTTTCGACTTCCAGGTCGTCAAAGACAACGTGTGCGGCTGTGACCACTCGTATTTCTCCCCATTCTGTTTGACGGCGCCCACTAGTTGTGCATTCGTCACAGTTACAATTTCTAATCCCCCGTACTAACTTAGAAAATACCACCCTTCCAGTTCCATATTTAGCTTTCTTAGGGTATTTATTATCTGTGCCTGGGTAATTCTTTGGTCTGTGCCGACTCGACTTTAGAACTTCCAGCTTGACCACTAAATTACCAAACTTTTTGGTCAGTTGAACAATATCTCGATGTCGGAATGGTTCTTGAAAATCAGACATTCTTAGACGGTTGAATTCTATAAAGTTGTCGTGGAAATCTCGTTTTTCGCACCTGCTGTTTTTAGATTTATATCCTTCGAATTTCAAAGCCTCACCTATGAAATGAAAATATTTAAATTTAAGATAAAGCTGAGGAATATTCAAAACAATCCAGTTTGTTGTACCGTATTTAATGCAGTTTATCAGTTAGTTGTACCGTATTTAATGCAGTTTATCAGTTTGTTGTACCGTATTTAATGCAGTTTATCAGTTAGTTGTACCGTATTTAATGCAGTTTATCAGTTAGTTGTACCGTATTTAATGCAGTTTATCAGTTAGTTGTACCGTATTTAATGCAGTTTATCAGTTAGTTGTACCGTATTTAATGCAGTTTATCAGTTATTGTACCGTATTTAATGCCAGTTTATCAGTTGGTTGTACCGTATTTAATGCCAGTTTATCAGTTAGTTGTACCGTATTTAATGCCAGTTTATCAGTTAGTTGTACCGTATTTAATGCCAGTTTATCAGTTAGTTGTACCGTATTTAATGCCAGTTTATCAGTTAGTTGTACCGTATTTAATGCAGTTTATCAGTTAGTTGTACCGTATTTAATGCAGTTTATCAGTTAGTTGTACCGTATTTAATGCCAGTTTATCAGTTAGTTGTACCGTATTTAATGCAGTTTATCAGTTTGTTGTACCGTATTTAATGCAGTTTATCAGTTTGTTGTACCGTATTTAATGCAGTTTATCAGTTAGTTGTACCGTATTTAATGCCAGTTTATCAGTTAGTTGTACCGTATTTAATGCAGTTTATCAGTTAGTTGTACCGTATTTAATGCCAGTTTATCAGTTAGTTGTACCGTATTTAATGCCAGTTTATCAGTTAGTTGTACCGTATTTAATGCAGTTTATCAGTTAGTTGTACCGTATTTAATGCAGTTTATCAGTTAGTTGTACCGTATTTAATGCCAGTTTATCAGTTAGTTGTACCGTATTTAATGCAGTTTATCAGTTAGTTGTACCGTATTTAATGCAGTTTATCAGTTAGTTGTACCGTATTTAATGCAGTTTATCAGTTAGTTGTACCGTATTTAATGCCAGTTTATCAGTTAGTTGTACCGTATTTAATGCCAGTTTATCAGTTAGTTGTACCGTATTTAATGCCAGTTTATCAGTTAGTTGTACCGTATTTAATGCCAGTTTATCAGTTAGTTGTACCGTATTTAATGCAGTTTATCAGTTAGTTGTACCGTATTTAATGCAGTTTATCAGTTAGTTGTACCGTATTTAATGCAGTTTATCAGTTAGTTGTACCGTATTTAATGCCAGTTTATCAGTTAGTTGTACCGTATTTAATGCCAGTTTATCAGTTAGTTGTACCGTATTTAATGCCAGTTTATCAGTTAGTTGTACCGTATTTAATGCCAGTTTATCAGTTAGTTGTACCGTATTTAATGCCAGTTTATCAGTTAGTTGTACCGTATTTAATGCCAGTTTATCAGTTAGTTGTACCGTATTTAATGCCAGTTTATCAGTTAGTTGTACCGTATTTAATGCCAGTTTATCAGTTAGTTGTACCGTATTTAATGCCAGTTTATCAGTTAGTTGTACCGTATTTAATGCAGTTTATCAGTTAGTTGTACCGTATTTAATGCAGTTTATCAGTTAGTTGTACCGTATTTAATGCCAGTTTATCAGTTAGTTGTACCGTATTTAATGCCAGTTTATCAGTTAGTTGTACCGTATTTAATGCCAGTTTATCAGTTAGTTGTACCGTATTTAATGCCAGTTTATCCGTATTTAATGCCAGTTTATCAGTTAGTTGTACCGTATTTAATGCAGTTTATCAGTTTGTTGTACCGTATTTAATGCCAGTTTATCAGTTAGTTGTACCGTATTTAATGCCAGTTTATCAGTTAGTTGTACCGTATTTAATGCCAGTTTATCAGTTAGTTGTACCGTATTTAATGCAGTTTATCAGTTAGTTGTACCGTATTTAATGCCAGTTTATCAGTTAGTTGTACCGTATTTAATGCCAGTTTATCAGTTAGTTGTACCGTATTTAATGCAGTTTATCAGTTAGTTGTACCGTATTTAATGCCAGTTTATCAGTTAGTTGTACCGTATTTAATGCCAGTTTATCAGTTAGTTGTACCGTATTTAATGCAGTTAGTTGTACCGTATTTAATGCCAGTTTATCAGTTAGTTGTACCGTATTTAATGCCAGTTTATCAGTTAGTTGTACCGTATTTAATGCCAGTTTATCAGTTAGTTGTACCGTATTTAATGCCAGTTTATCAGTTAGTTGTACCGTATTTAATGCCAGTTTATCAGTTAGTTGTACCGTATTTAATGCCAGTTTATCAGTTAGTTGTACCGTATTTAATGCCAGTTTATCAGTTAGTTGTACCGTATTTAATGCAGTTTATCAGTTAGTTGTACCGTATTTAATGCCAGTTTATCAGTTAGTTGTACCGTATTTAATGCCAGTTTATCAGTTAGTTGTACCGTATTTAATGCAGTTTATCAGTTAGTTGTACCGTATTTAATGCCAGTTTATCAGTTAGTTGTACCGTATTTAATGCAGTTTATCAGTTAGTTGTACCGTATTTAATGCCAGTTTATCAGTTAGTTGTACCGTATTTAATGCAGTTTATCAGTTAGTTGTACCGTATTTAATGCCAGTTTATCAGTTAGTTGTACCGTATTTAATGCAGTTTATCAGTTAGTTGTACCGTATTTAATGCCAGTTTATCAGTTAGTTGTACCGTATTTAATGCCAGTTTATCAGTTAGTTGTACCGTATTTAATGCCAGTTTATCAGTTAGTTGTACCGTATTTAATGCCAGTTTATCAGTTAGTTGTACCGTATTTAATGCAGTTTATCAGTTAGTTGTACCGTATTTAATGCCAGTTTATCAGTTAGTTGTACCGTATTTAATGCCAGTTTATCAGTTAGTTGTACCGTATTTAATGCCAGTTTATCAGTTAGTTGTACCGTATTTAATGCCAGTTTATCAGTTAGTTGTACCGTATTTAATGCCAGTTTATCAGTTAGTTGTACCGTATTTAATGCCAGTTTATCAGTTAGTTGTACCGTATTTAATGCCAGTTTATCAGTTAGTTGTACCGTATTTAATGCCAGTTTATCAGTTAGTTGTACCGTATTTAATGCAGTTTATCAGTTTATCAGTTAGTTGTACCGTATTTAATGCCAGTTTATCAGTTAGTTGTACCGTATTTAATGCCAGTTTATCAGTTAGTTGTACCGTATTTAATGCAGTTTATCAGTTAGTTGTACCGTATTTAATGCCAGTTTATCAGTTAGTTGTACCGTATTTAATGCCAGTTTATCAGTTAGTTGTACCGTATTTAATGCAGTTTATCAGTTAGTTGTACCGTATTTAATGCAGTTTATCAGTTAGTTGTACCGTATTTAATGCCAGTTTATCAGTTAGTTGTACCGTATTTAATGCAGTTTATCAGTTAGTTGTACCGTATTTAATGCAGTTTATCAGTTTGTTGTACCGTATTTAATGCAGTTTATCAGTTAGTTGTACCGTATTTAATGCAGTTTATCAGTTAGTTGTACCGTATTTAATGCCAGTTTATCAGTTAGTTGTACCGTATTTAATGCCAGTTTATCAGTTAGTTGTACCGTATTTAATGCCAGTTTATCAGTTAGTTGTACCGTATTTAATGCCAGTTTATCAGTTAGTTGTACCGTAGCCAGTTTATCAGTTAGTTGTACCGTATTTAATGCCAGTTTATCAGTTAGTTGTACCGTATTTAATGCCAGTTTATCAGTTAGTTGTACCGTATTTAATGCCAGTTTATCAGTTAGTTGTACCGTATTTAATGCCAGTTTATCAGTTAGTTGTACCGTATTTAATGCCAGTTTATCAGTTAGTTGTACCGTATTTAATGCCAGTTTATCAGTTAGTTGTACCGTATTTAATGCCAGTTTATCAGTTAGTTGTACCGTATTTAATGCCAGTTTATCAGTTAGTTGTACCGTATTTAATGCAGTTTATCAGTTAGTTGTACCGTATTTAATGCCAGTTTATCAGTTAGTTGTACCGTATTTAATGCCAGTTTATCAGTTAGTTGTACCGTATTTAATGCCAGTTTATCAGTTAGTTGTACCGTATTTAATGCCAGTTTATCAGTTAGTTGTACCGTATTTAATGCCAGTTTATCAGTTAGTTGTACCGTATTTAATGCCAGTTTATCAGTTAGTTGTACCGTATTTAATGCAGTTTATCAGTTTATCAGTTAGTTGTACCGTATTTAATGCCAGTTTATCAGTTAGTTGTACCGTATTTAATGCAGTTTATCAGTTAGTTGTACCGTATTTAATGCCAGTTTATCAGTTAGTTGTACCGTATTTAATGCCAGTTTATCAGTTAGTTGTACCGTATTTAATGCCAGTTTATCAGTTAGTTGTACCGTATTTAATGCCAGTTTATCAGTTTAGTTGTACCGTATTTAATGCCAGTTTATCAGTTAGTTGTACCGTATTTAATGCCAGTTTATCAGTTAGTTGTACCGTATTTAATGCCAGTTTATCAGTTAGTTGTACCGTATTTAATGCCAGTTTATCAGTTAGTTGTACCGTATTTAATGCCAGTTTATCAGTTAGTTGTACCGTATTTAATGCCAGTTTATCAGTTAGTTGCACTGTATTTAATGCAGTTTATCAGTTAGTTGTGACTGTATTTAATGCCAGTTTATCAGTTAGTTGTACCGTATTTTCTAATGCCAGTTTATCAGTTAGTTGTACCGTATTTAATGCCAGTTTATCAGTTAGTTGTACCGTATTTAATGCCAGTTTATCAGTTAGTTGTACCGTATTTAATGCCAGTTTATCAGTTAGTTGTACCGTATTTAATGCCAGTTTATCAGTTAGTTGTACCGTATTTAATGCCAGTTTATCAGTTAGTTGTACCGTATTTAATGCCAGTTTATCAGTTAGTTGTACCGTATTTAATGCCAGTTTATCAGTTAGTTGTACCGTATTTAATGCCAGTTTATCAGTTAGTTGTACCGTATTTAATGCAGTTTATCAGTTAGTTGTACCGTATTTAATGCCAGTTTATCAGTTAGTTGTACCGTATTTAATGCCAGTTTATCAGTTAGTTGTACCGTATTTAATGCCAGTTTATCAGTTAGTTGTACCGTATTTAATGCCAGTTTATCAGTTAGTTGTACCGTATTTAATGCAGTTTATCAGTTAGTTGTACCGTATTTAATGCCAGTTTATCAGTTAGTTGTACCGTATTTAATGCCAGTTTATCAGTTAGTTGTACCGTATTTAATGCCAGTTTATCAGTTAGTTGTACCGTATTTAATGCCAGTTTATCAGTTAGTTGTACCGTATTTAATGCCAGTTTATCAGTTAGTTGTACCGTATTTAATGCCAGTTTATCAGTTAGTTGTACCGTATTTAATGCCAGTTTATCAGTTAGTTGTACCGTATTTAATGCCAGTTTATCAGTTAGTTGTACCGTATTTAATGCCAGTTTATCAGTTAGTTGTACCGTATTTAATGCCAGTTTATCAGTTAGTTGTACCGTATTTAATGCCAGTTTATCAGTTAGTTGTACCGTATTTAATGCAGTTTATCAGTTAGTTGTACCGTATTTAATGCCAGTTTATCAGTTAGTTGTACCGTATTTAATGCCAGTTTATCAGTTAGTTGTACCGTATTTAATGCCAGTTTATCAGTTAGTTGTACCGTATTTAATGCCAGTTTATCAGTTAGTTGTAACGTATTTAATGCAGTTTATCAGTTAGTTGTACCGTATTTAATGCCAGTTTATCAGTTAGTTGTACCGTATTTAATGCCAGTTTATCAGTTAGTTGTACCGTATTTAATGCCAGTCAGTTAGTTGTACCGCATTAATGCAGTTTATCAGTTAGTTGTACCGTATTTAATGCCAGTTTATCAGTTAGTTGTACCGTATTTAATGCAGTTTATCAGTTAGTTGTACCGTATTTAATGCCAGTTTATCAGTTAGTTGTACCGTATTTAATGCCAGTTTATCAGTTTGTTGTACCGTATTTAATGCCAGTTTATCAGTTAGTTGTACCGTATTTAATGCCAGTTTATCAGTTAGTTGTACCGTATTTAATGCAGTTTATCAGTTAGTTGTACCGTATTTAATGCCAGTTTATCAGTTAGTTGTACCGTATTTAATGCCAGTTTATCAGTTAGTTGTACCGTATTTAATGCCAGTTTATCAGTTTGTTGTACCGTATTTACTTTAACCGTTTCTACATCACAATAAAACATGGAAGGAGTGCAGCACTGGGCGAACTACGCCAGCCGGACGGTTTAATTCGCCCCCCCCCTCCCCCCCCCCCCGCACTTGTTTTAGAGTGAATCACGGCACTAGATTTTCATATTATGACGTCACATTTAATTTACTTAAGTTCATGTCAAAACTACTTCATCTATCTGCTCTCGGTCCGGCCCGCCTGTTTTGTTTACGAGCCCAAAGTGGGCCGCCACTCATAATGTTTGCACACCCCTGAATTATTTTATTATTGAATATATCAAGAGTAAAGGAGATATAAATGTTACCACTTTCTATCCTTTCAACATCTCTGCTTGTTGTCCGGTTAAAGGTAATTCTGCAATCAAAGACCTGATAAATAAATACATACATGGGCCTATAAATACTAATATATAGAAATGAATACATTATATATTTTAAACTATCATATAGATTTTAGACATGCCTAGACTAGTAAGATTATCAAAATAATGTCATTGAATGATATTCACTAACATTGTACGAAAATTTACGCCACGTAAATTGACAATAAAAATTATTCAATTATAAAAGCCTAGATATTCATTATCTATAGTAAAAGCGTGTAACCCATGACAACCAAAAGACGGCCCTAAACATTCTAAGTAGGTCAAGTTAATGATTTCGAGTTACCTTATAGCCAGAGTTAAGGAAACGTTCCATTTTATATTTTTATTTTAAAAGTCTGTTGAAAGGATCTGAAAAATGAAAAAAAAAACTTGTTAAACAGTAGTATCCAAAGTGACTATGGATGATGTTAAACAGGAGAATCCACAGTGACTATGGATGATGTTAAACAGGAATATCCACATTGACTATGGATGATGTTAAGCAGGAGTATCCACAGTGACCATGGATGATGTTAAACAGGAGTATCCACAGTGACTAAGAATGACGGTAACAGTTATATTGACATTTAATTTCATGGTTTGGAAAAAAACAACAATGTAAAATTGATCTAACGCGAAATGGAAATGTTTGTAAGGTGTTAATGTTTGTAAGGTGAAATGGTTTGTGCTATGAGTTTGTAAGAATGTATCCGGCACATATAGTGTTCAGTAAGAGCTATCACAATTAAGGGTACCTAATATATAATGAAACAAAGACCCAACAATTAAAGTGAAATTTCTTTAATAATACTAACATTCTTTACAACTTACAAGCACACACATAAACACACACATAAACACACACTTAAACACACACACACACACATAAAAAACCGTACAAAAACCTCACAATAACAAACAAACTAACTCCAAAGCTGGCGCATCGTTCATAAAAAAAAAGCAAGTCATGCTACACAGTAGCACACTGCACCATCTGGCACCATCTGGCTCAACCACACACTCGACTCAACACAGCGGCGTAGCAAGTCTAAGTGGAGCGTGAGGCCAACATGCCGCCCTATTAGAGTTGTGGATGGATACAAAGATAGGGGAAAATGACGCCACTGGCCACAATACTTATGCCACTGACGTTACCCCAGTGGCGTAGCTAAGGGGGGGCGGGGCGGACCGCCCCGGGTGACAGCCTATGAAGGGTGACACTATGTCACCTCCAACAAATAAAAAAAGTGGCATTTATAGCAATTTAAGTTGCATGACCATATTTATATTAAATATATTTATATACTAATAAGAACAATGTTTTTGCATCTTCTCATAGAGTCAAAAGATAATTAGACCTATAAGCGAAAAATGTTGCCGATCTGAATTCGGGGTTACACTTGTATAAATACGTTTGCCATTCATTGGCTGAACCAAGGGGAAAAAACCACACATGAATATGTGTTATACTGATGTCGATGGTGAGACCGGTAACTTGGCGGTAACTATTTTTAACTGCCAACTTTCTCAGCAAAGAATTATTTACTTACATATTTTAAATATCCAGAATTATATAACAATTAAGAACATAATTTTATTATATTTCTGACTGAACAAAAAATAAAATTATTGATCTATTGTCTAAATAGCATTTTAGATTGATCAAAATAATTTAGAACTGTCAATAAAATATGACAGTTTGGCAGCACTGCAGTAGACAAGCACGTCCAGCTTACGTCAGAATGTTTGTTTAGTCTCGTCACCTGTCATCCAACATCCCCCTTCCTGCTCCCCCCCCCCGTACCTTTCCTTTTCCCGCGAGTCGTCGTGTTATTTTAGCGATAACACAATGGGAGTTAACTCTTTTTAATTGCTGGTGCCGCTGCAACTGAAAAGATTTTTAGCGCATGTTCGAGAAAAAAATGCGCTATCGTCCCCATTTTGTCTGTCTGTCATCACACTAGATCTCAGCAATCATAAGTCCTAGACCCATATGGTGTATATACTTTTTTTGTAGTCTTGTTTTAATTGTTAGAACGCTCAGCATAGCGATAAAACGTTTTACTTTATTATTGTACATTTATGTGTTCTTTTAATACATTGGGTGTATTCGAATGTTGTAAGAAAACAAAAGTAAGTACAAGTACGTTTAATTAAAATATTCTAGATGTAGTGAGATTGATTTTTTTTTCTCTTTTTATTTTAAATCTTCATGTTTAAATAGTTTAATTACCCAAATCTGATTTTTTCTCACGCTTTTTCATTTAATTTCTGAAATACAAGTAAGAAAAAATCACTATAGTAATTTAGTTTAATTAACTCTTGTAGCTTTTACGGGGTGATTTTTTGAATGATACAATTAGTGAACATCTGCTAGGAATCTTGATTGACAGGTGCCATAGATTAGAAACGATGGAACTTGTGTAACAGAGGGGGTACGACATAAGTGAGCATCTACTTTCTGGAGTACGATAATGCAGCAAGCATGGCTGAAATCCACGGTGGTGTGCAACAAAAAATCAAAGACATCAATCCGATGGCAATTTTTGTACCCTATTCCAATCATTCTTTGAACCTTTGTGACAAACATTCGTGTGATAACAATCCGTCGTGTGTAACGTTTTTTGGAAGTCTTGAGGTGCTGTACATGTTGATGTAGTGAAACCAGTGATATAGAAGTTTAACAAGTTTGTGGAAGTCATTGAAGCTCTTTGTGATTTCGAAGAAAGCGTCGAGACAAGAGGCGCTGCGCACAATCTGTTGCAAGTTCCTACGGTTTGTCATCAAGTGGGAATTTGTTGAATCATTGCCATATCTTACGCTGACTCTAAGATTCTTTCTGGCAAAATGTGTTTATGTGGCATTGTGTGAAAGAAGTTTCTCGAAAATGAAACTTATAAAAAATTACATCCGGTCAACCATGAGCCAGTCGAGATTGTCGGATATGGCTGTTCTGTCCATTGAACGCGCGCTGACAAGACAAATAGATTTTGACGATGTCATTGACCTGTTTGCCACAATGAAAACAAGAAGACATTCCTGCTAGGACTATAGTGTCGAAGGACATTCAGACATTCTTTTGGGCTCTGTGCATTCCGAGTTCTGCAGTTTGTATTTAGATGTTCTGAAAGTGAAATGTTGCGTTTTAAAAAATGTTTGGATTTGAACTATTTGTTTTGTGATATTGGATTTGGATTTTGTCTTGGATCATACATGTAAGCAGTAACGTACCGGTCAGTTGAGTAAAGTAGAACCTAGAGGTAGAGTATATATGAAAGTTTAGCCACACCTAACCATTCAGCATAGGGTCGTGTGGGGTCACTGGGGTGACATTCGAACGGACCGCCCCGGGTGACGTTTACTCTAGCTACGCCACGACGGTTACCCCCTTCCCTTTCCGCTATCCATGGTCATCGGCGGACGGTCCATTGCCAATAAGTTATCAGCATCGTCTGGGCCAGCCTTACGAATAGCGGGGCCCAATTTAACGGGTGCTTGCGAGGTCCCCCTCTTCTATTACTATGAATATATAAATGTCAATAGCGGGGCCCCTCTTCTATATTTAAAAAAAAACAACTATTACTATTGATGCTAAATGTAAATTGAGGGGCTCCCGCCAGGCCCAATTTTAAGCAATCGGTTTAATAGACCATCGTCTGCTGATTGAACGTCACATGGGTAGAGGACATGATAATAATGAAAGTTCCCTTGACCCCAAACGGTCATCGGGGATATGAAGTTTAGATACAGTAGAATTCACCGGTTTCTGTAACCTCGGCATATGAAGTTTAGATACAGTAGAATTCACCTGTTTCTGTAACCTCGGCTTATGAAGTTTAGATACAGTAGAATTCACCTGTTTCTGTAACCTCGGCATATGAAGTTTAGATACAGTAGAATTCACCTGTTTCTGTAACCTCGGCATATGAAGTTTAGATACAGTAGAATTCACCTGTTTCTGTAACCACGAATAAAGGGATTGTGTGGTCAGTACAACGCCCACCCGTCTTTACTTCCCCAACTTAAAGTCAGGTGACCCATTTAAACCTGGGTGGACTTGTGGGACTTTACCCAAGGAACTTGAAGAATTTCATTGGTTGTCGCCGAGGGGGTCGAACCCAGGAATCTCAACACCAATGGGCCATCTTTCCCACAGCAGAAATCATCGGTTCTACTTTTTGTGATTCCCATTGGGAAAACAGCAGAAATGTCATCTTTTACTGCTGCTGTTTAATGTCGAATAGTTTTAGACAAATTTTACAATAGACAAAATTTGTAAGACAGCATAGTAACATGAATAGAATGGTTAAAATACTCACCTATTATTGACAATTATACTTGGTAAAATAGATTTTGATTCTTTTAAGATGGCGTAGTAAATGGTCATGAAGACATGAAATGACTGACATGGAAATTTAAACTTGGCGCTTAAATAGGTCATAGTTTAGGGAATTCCCGTCTTATGTAAGACTTCTTTCTGTACAAACTTAATTACAAAATAAATTAATTAAAGAAAAAAGTATTTAGTATTTTTGATATCCACCATTGACTCATTATTAGTAAAACCTTTTTTTTCTAAATGACACAGAATGTAAACATAAAAATTTAGTTCTGAAAAGTCCGTTCTGATATTTATCCGCTTCCAGGTAAAATAAACGTAGTACCTGGAAATTTCCGTTTTTTATTTCTTGTTTGTCAAAACAGTTTTATGACTACACTTGTTAAAGCAGGTATGTTCTATATAATATATGTTTGCACAATGTAGTGTAAAGTTATAATCCCAATAATCTCAACAAATATAATAGTTACTAGTAGTTGTACTCTGTCACGTGACCCAAAGTTCACCTCATGAGCACAAAAACTAATCAACAGCATTGAAAAAAAAATTACGAAAATGAAAGTCGCTTTACAGTGTGAAATTCTTTCTATCTTCAGGAAGCCACTATTGCTCCAGTTGTTTCTATCTAGAATATGAAAACACATAAATTTTATAAACATTCCACGGTTAAATGTGTTGTTATATATATATATATATATTAGGGCTGTACCGGATTGTAATTTTTAGATCCTGCAGGAATCGGAACCGGAATCGGATTTAATATTTGAATCCTGCCGGAATCGGAACAGGAACCGGATTTTACCAAATTGAATATTAACTCTTCCGAACGAAGTAGTAAGTTTTCGCCTAACATAAAAAAGATATAAGAATGAAAAATAGAATAAAAATTTAGTTTTTTAAGTTCTAGATAGCAAAAAACAGTATTAACCATTTAGATCTTGAAGAATGTGACTAAAACCCCTTCCCCAATCTTGAGTTAAGAAAGATAACTGTCAAAATAACAGGTTCTTTGTTTAAAAAAAAATATTTTAATAAAGCTGTACCTAATTTAACTTGATTTGATTTCTATTACAATCAAACAAAGAAATGGGTAACATATCTTAGAAAGTATAATAAACATGTTTATATACTGTGGCACCACCCGATTGTTTATTTTTCTTTAGTTTGCCATAGTGACGTCACCAAACCTTGTTATTTCATTCATACTTTCCTTTAAATCATTATCTGACTATTTCCCATAAAACGCAAATTAATTAAAATGCATTTCAAATCTAAATCAATATCACTTTAATGTTCAATAAAAAATGTATCTTTAAGTTATTTATATAAATATGCGATGAATTTTATCCAAATCGTGACAAAATCCACTAAATTAAAAAATTTGCAGAAAAATAACTTATTGACCTATTTTTAAACTATAAACACCCAAAAATAGATCGTTGTCTGCTCTTTAAAGAAGTTAAACTTTTATAGCTAAATATAGTTTAAAGAAAACACGGAATCAAAAGTAGCGGAAGGTAAGGTGTCGTATTACTACTAGACTAAATACGATTCAAATTTTCCTTTTTAATATATTTTTACTTACATACAGAACTAAAAGCGATCGACGTTAATGTAGTTTTAAAAAAAGCAAAGGAAATTATATTTTTAATTTAATTGTATAGCGCTACATATTTCAAAATTATGTTGCGCTAAAAAAATTTCTTACAAATTTCAAACAACGAAGAAATCCGGCTTAAATCCGGCACATTTTAACCGGAACCGGAATCGGAACCGGATTTGTTAAAACTGCCGGAATCCGGCTTAACAGGAACCGGAATCGGATTCCGGTACAGCCCTAATATATATATATATATATATATATATATATATATATATATATATATATATATCATTTTATTTACTAAAGACTTTTTATGATTTCTAATTGCGAGTAATTAGAGACGTCACTAGCGAATCAGGGACTTATTTTGAATTTGAAAATGACGTCACAGTTCAAACGTCCAGGGATCACAGGGGAGTATTTAACGGCGGCGCATTCCCACTCCATGAATCCCTCCCTGGCTGTGGCTCACTTTGCGCAGACGAGTTTATAAAAATGTGCACTTTAATTATTGCAATAATCAGCATTTGTTTGTGTGTGTGTGTGTGTGTGTCTGTGATTCTGTAATATCTCATCTGGGGTTGCATCCATTTGCGTGTGACATTCTTAGTTTATGACAGTTTATGTAAACCAAGCCTAGTCAATATGGCTCAGTATAAAAACAGGAGTTATGTCTGCTAACTCAAGACTCGTACCATCAATAAAAACATGAGTTATGTCTGCTAACTCATGACAAGTACCATCAATAAAAACAGGAGTTATGTCTGCTAACTCATGACAAGTACCATCACTAAAAACAGGAGTTATGTCTGCTAGCTCATGACGCGTACCATCACTAAAAACAGGAGTTATGTCTGCTAACTCATGACACGTACCATCAATAAAAACAGTAGTTATGTCTGCTAACTCATGACAAGTACCATCAATAAAAAAAAAACCCCACAATGTACCAACAATTTATGAATTTTATTTCATTGTCAAATATTCAAATATTTTGTATACTAAGTAAAACCATTCCATTGAAATGCCGACCGTTGAGTCGGTAAGATGCAGTAGGAGGTAATGTCAACATTTAAAAAAATAAAAACATTTATTCTAATTGACCTACATTTTTGTTATTTCTTATTCCAGCTAAAGATGAGAAATCAAATCGAGGTCAAAATCGTGACGTCAAATCAGAATTTCTAGAAGAGAACAAAAGTCATCTAGAAAAACGTCTTTCATCAATAATTACAGTGAGTACTTTCATCAAATAAAGTGAGTACTTTCATCAATAAATACAATGAATACTTTCATCAATAAATACAGTGAGTACTTTCATCAATAAATACAGTGAGTACTGGGCAATGGAGAACTAGACGACCTTACACCTCCAACCCCAAAGCGGTCACCTTCATGAACGAATTCGTATCAAATCTGATTATATAAATCTTGATTATCAATAGCTCAAAAATAAATTTTGGAGTTTAAATAGTCGAGAACCTTCTTATCAATATATTAAGCATATTCTAAATCTGAGACGTCAGAGCCCCGAAAATCCTGAAAACGGCCCTGCACATAGACATTTTTTTACTTTCATTAACATAATGTATTTGCTATTACCGGCTGTAACATCGAGATATATTTCTTTTTTTTTACTTTCATTAACATAATGTATTAGCCATTACCGGCTGTAACATCGAGATATATTTCTTTTTTTTACTTTCATTAACATAATGTATTAGCCATTACCGGCTGTAACATCGAGATATATTTCTTTTTTTTACTTTCATTAACATAATGTATTAGCCATTACCGGCTGTAACATCGAGATATATTTCTTTTTTTTACTTTCATTAGCATAATGTATTAGCCATTACCGGCTGTAACATCGAGATATATTTCTTTTTTTTACTTTCATTAACATAATGTATTAGCCATTACCGGCTGTAACATCGAGATATATTTTTTTTTTTTAGTTTCATTAACATAATGTATTAGCCATTACCGGCTGTAACATCGAGATATATTTCTTTATTTTAGCTGAAAAAAGCCCAAAAAAAAAACTAGAAAGGTTTAGCATTTTACTATATTTCTTATGTGCACACACTTACATTCTCCTTTCTATCTATCTATCTATCTATCTATCTATCTATCTATCTATCTATCTATCTATCTATCTATCTATCTATCTATCTATCTATCTATCTATCTATCTATCTATCTATCTATCTATCTATCTATCTATCTATCTATCTATCTATCTATCTATCTATCTATCTATCTATCTATCTATCTATCTATCCATCCATCCATCCATCCATCCATCCATCCATCCATCCATCCATCCATCCATCCATCCATCCATCCATCCATCCATCCATCCATCCATCTATCTATCTATCTATCTATCTATCTATCTATCTATCTATCTATCTATCTATCTATCTATCTATCTATCTATCTATCTATCTATCTATCTATCTATCTATCTGTGAGGTTCCTGTAAGTATGAGATGATTTATCTCATAGATTATATCAACCATTATTGCGACTTTTTGTGTAGTGTCCATCTTTCATCCTCAACATAGCCAATAGAGCAATTACAATGGAGGCACCACGGGAGAGATGTAGGAAACTTTAACCAATACCTGAAAATTCCCTTGGTTCTCACACACATATACAAATATAAACGCATGCGCTCAAAATGATGTTTATAAATCTATACATTAATACATACACACATAAATGGCATCTTAATGTAGCGGTATCATGATATCAGTCTTAGAACAGGGAGGGGACACAAGTGTAGAAACTCTCTTACAGTACACAAGTCACCATAAAGCTGTTAACCAGACATTATTCATTGTTACAAATATACCTACACGGTAAACAAATATAACTGTACAGTAAACAAACATACCTGTAAGTAAACAAATATACATGTACAGTAAACCAATATACCTGTACAGTAGACAAACATACCTGTACAGTAAACAAATATACCTGTACAGTAAACAAAATACCCGTACAGTAAACAAACATAACTGTACAGTAAACAAATATACTTATCACAGACTGTGCTCTTGTATGTCAACATAATGTCACTGCATTAAATACAATAGTATTGTAGTATAGGTCATTTACTATGTTGTTTAATTGTTCCGATCCAGGTGATAGACAACTGCAGACTTTGGATAGAAGACAAGGAGCCTACTCAATTCAAGTTTGTTGACCTGATAACACAGTTCTCGCAAATAGCAAGTAAGAAATATATCCAGAGGTGTATGTTATTGTTTATTATTGTTAATGACGAATGTTATATTTACGTGCCCATATTTTTTTCAAAGGATGCATCCAGTGGAGACGTGACCCTTGGTGTCACTGGAGCCTTGTTCGAAAGGCAACATAAGCATACGGGCCTGATCATCATTAACCATTTACACCATCATTTCATTCTCTTAAGTGGTTGATGAAGGGGCCAACGAATCTGGTTCGCCCAGTTTCCTACCCTACTTATATATAATACGTTCCTGCATGCAAATCAGCTTTAAATAACCAACTATCTATACAAAACAAAAAAGACACAACGATAGCTTGCATTAAAATTTGTTAAAAGCTAAATAAAAAAAAAATTCTTAAAAAAAAACTTATTGCTTGTTAAAAAAAACTTATTGCTTGTTAAAAAAAACTTATTGCTTGTTAAAAAAAACTTATTGTTTGTAAAAAAAAACTTATTGCTTGTTAAAAAAACTTATTGCTTGTAAAAAAAAACTTATTGCTTGTAAAAAAAAACTTATTGCTTGTTAAAAAAACTTATTGCTTGTAAAAAAAAACTTATTGTTTGTTAAAAAAAACTTATTGCTTGTTTAAAAAAACTTATTCTTTGTAAAAAAAAACTTATTGCTTGTTTTAAAAAAAACTTATTGTTTGTAAAATTTATTGCTTGTAAAAAAAAACTTATTGCTTGTAAAAAAAAATTTTTTTAACTGTAGAAAAAACTTATTGCTTGTAAAAAAAAACTTATTGCTTGTAAAAAAAAACTTATTGCTTGCAAAACAAAAACTTAGCTTGTAAAAAAAAAACTTATTGCTTTAAAAAAAAACTTATTGCTTTTAAAAAAAGATGAAGGTCGAGAAAGTCTTTGTTTTCAAGTGTCTGCCAGTGAGACAGAGACACAGAGAGATGAACAAACCAACATTTCACCCAGATGTGACTTAAACAGTAAAATAGGTAAATGACTAACAACTTCTAAATGTGATCTAATTGTGCTGTTCATAGACATTTTGAGGTTCTGTGAGAAATGGTATCAGGTTTTTAGCGGGGGGGGGGAGCACCTCTCAGAGGTCATGAATTCTACAAATGACTACATGATGAGTATATGATGAGTACATGGTGAGTACATGGTGAGTACATGAAGAGTACATGAAGAGTACTTGATGAGTACATGATGAGTACACGGTGAGTACATGGTGAGTACATGAAGAGTACATGATGAGTACATGATGAGGAGTCCCTTATGAGTGCATGATGAGTACATGATGAGTGCATGATGAGTGCATGATGAGTACATGATGAGTACATGATGAGGAGTCCATTATGAGTACATGATGAGTACATGATGAGCACTTGATGAGTACATGATGAGTACTTAATGAATACATGATGAATACATGCTTAGTACATGATGAGTACATGATGAGTACATGATGAGTACTTGATGAATACATGATGAGTACATGATGAGTACTTGATGATTACATGATGAGTACTTGATGAATACATGATGAGTACATGATGAGTACATGATGAGTACATGATGAGTACATGATGAGTACTTGATGAATACATGATGAGTACATGATGAGTACTTGATGATTACATGATGAGTACTTGATGAATACATGATGAATACATGCTTAGTACATGATGAGTACTTGATGAGTACATGATGAGTACATGATGAGTACTTGATGAATACATGATGAATACATGCTTAGTACATGATGAGTACTTGATGAATACATGATGAGTACATGATGAGTACTTGATGATTACATGATGAGTACTTAATGAATACATGATGAATACATGCTTAGTACATGATGAGTACTTGATGAGTACATGATGAGTACATGATGAGTACTTGATGAATACATGATGAATACATGCTTAGTACATGATGAGTACTTGATGAATACATGATGAGTACATGATGAGTACTTGATGATTACATGATGAGTACTTAATGAATACATGATGAATACATGCTTAGTACATGATGAGTACTTGATGAGTACATGATGAGTACATGATGAGTACTTGATGAATACATGATGAGTACATGATGAGTACTTGATGATTACATGATGAGTACTTGATGAATACATGATGAGTACATGATGAGTACATGATGAGTACATGATGAGTACATGATACCATTATATTAGTGGGAATGTTGTATGACTATTTATAGTAATAAATAATACTGTCTACCTTATATTATATATCAAAATCCTTTTTTTTACCAGCACTGGGCCCCCCTTTTAAAAATGAGCCCATCTGGGCGCTGGCCTTGGATATTACTTTGAAAACGATGTGATGTTTCATTCAAATGCCCACCAAGTAACTCAATAAATTGCTTTCCATGGTAAACCAATCATATAAGACACATATTTTCCTTTCTCATGCAGACAAAGAACACCTGCATAAACTTATGATCAGACTGGATGTTGCTGAGGAAGCTATTTCCTCTTTAAAATCATCCAACACCAAAAATGAAAATAACATCGCTGAAGTCAACAAGTTTTGGGAAAATATGTCCAGCCGCTTTAACAAGAAATTTAAGAAATTGGAAAACAAGACAGACTCATTTATAACTTATCAGACAGATGAACTGCAAAATGTACAACAAGAAATACAAAGTCATGTAGAAACTCTTGATGCAGTTCTGAAGGACATTCAAGTCTTTGAAGAAGCCAATGAGCAGAAATTGAATGAAATGTCTAATAAAAGTTCCTTAAATAAAGAGTTGATTTTGAAATTGGACACAGAAATAAAATCTAAATCTGAAAGAATTGAACAGTTGGGAACCAAAGTCAGTAATTTAGAAAATGAGATGTCAGCCGTGAAATCAAATGTACAACATCTTGATGATTTTCTCAGACAAATAACTGACGAAAATCAAAACGAGCGAAATATCAAAATTAAGGAAACAGAGACAATGGTAAGACTATTTTATCTTTTTAAGTTGCTCATGTTAAACAAAATTAAAAATATTTGTATTAAAATAAAAAAAAAACAAAAAAAAAACAACTAAATTCTCATCAGTTGTTGAAAATATATTTTGTGACGTGCATGTTAGCCCAATGTAAACAAATGTTTTGTCTTTGTGTCAGGTGATCACAAGTAGTTTGCTGTTGATGAAAAGAATGGAAACACTCAGAGAAATGTTTCAACGATATCTCATTCAACAGGAAGAATTAAAGAAACAGGTAACTAGCCGGCGGGTAATAGGGAACTGATACAATGAAACAGCCCGTAGCGTGAAAATTCTACAGCAGTGGCCAGGCATTCTACAGCAGGGGGGGGGGGAGGTAATACATTTTACTAAGCAGAACAAATAAGCAGAAGGGGACAGACTAAAACGCAGGCACACCCCCCCCCCCCCCACCAGTGTCCTCCCGCACGCTACGGGCTTGCAAGTCAAATGAAATACAGTCGATTCCGCTTAATTGGGACACATCGGGACCGAGGCGTTTTGTCCCGATTAAGCGGCTGTCCCAATTAAACATACAAATTTACTATTGGCTTCTTGGTTTGGTTTCTTTGAGATTTGTCCCAAATAAGCGGCAGTCCCAATTAAGCGGTGTCCCAATTAAGCGGAATCTACTGTATCTTACTTCGCGGAATGAAATCAAGTCAAATGAAATATCTTACTTCGCGGAATGAGATCTCTTTAAAAACTCTCACCACATTTTTGTTTTTACACGGGTCTGATATAATGAAGAGGAAAAAGCAAAGCGACACCTTTAGGCATCATTGTCTAATACGATTTCCCATACAATCTCATAGCGTAAGGGCCTTTAACCGAGCCCCCCCCCCGAAGTATCCCTAAAGGTCCAAGCCTCTGGCCTCCCGATAGACTCACAAACGGATCTTATTATAAACATAATTTTAACAAGACCATACGTTTTCTTTATAAATTAGTGTACAATACAGACATCTATTGGTGGGCTATATTGTACTGCCAATTAGTGTGTATAATACAGACATCTATTGGTGGGCTATATTGTACTGCCAATTAGTGTGTACAATACAGACATCTATTGGTGGGCTATATTGTACTGCCAATTAGTGTGTACAATACAGACATCTATTGGTGGGCTATATTGTACTGCCAATTAGTGTGTACAATACAGACATCTATTGGTGGGCTATATTGTACTGCCAATTAGTGTGTACAATACAGACATCTATTGGTGGGCTATATTGTACTGCCAATTAGTGTGTACAATACAGACATCTATTGGTGGGCTATATTGTACTGCCAATTAGTGTGTACAATACAGACATCTATTGGTGGGCTATATTGTACTGCCAATTAGTGTGTACAATACAGACATCTATTGGTGGGCTATATTGTACTGCCAATTAGTGTGTACAATACAGACATCTATTGGTGGGCTATATTGTACTGCCAATTAGTGTGTACAATACAGACATCTATTGGTGGGCTATATTGTACTGCCAATTAGTGTGTACAATACAGACATCTATTGGTGGGCTATATTGTACTGCCAATTAGTGTGTACAATACAGACATCTATTGGTGGGCTATATTGTACTGCCAATTAGTGTGTACAATACAGACATCTATTGGTGGGCTATATTGTACTGCCAATTAGTGTGTACAATACAGACATCTATTGGTGGGCTATATTGTACTGCCAATTAGTGTGTACAATACAGACATCTATTGGTGGGCTATATTGTACTGCCAATTAGTGTGTACAATACAGACATCTATTGGTGGGCTATATTGTACTGCCAATTAGTGTCTACAATACAGACATCTATTGGTGGGCTATATTGTACTGCCAATTAGTGTGTACAATACAGACATCTATTGGTGGGCTATATTGTACTGCCAATTAGTGTGTACAATACAGACATCTATTGGTGGGCTATATTGTACTGCCAACTAGTGTGTACAATACAGACATCTATTGGTGGGCTATATTGTACTGCCAATTAGTGTGTATAATACAGACATCTATTGGTGGGCTATATTGTACTGCCAACTAGTGTGTACAATACAGACATCTATTGGTGGGCTGTATTGTACTGCCAACTAGTGTGTACAATACAGACATCTATTGGTGGGCTGTATTGTACTGCCAACTAGTGTGTACAATACAGACATCTATTGGTGGGCTGTATTGTACTGCCAATTATTGTGTACAATACAGACATCTATTGGTGGGCTGTATTGTACTGCCAATTAGTGTGTACAATACAGACATCTATTGGTGGGCTATATTGTACTGCCAATTAGTGTGTACAATACAGACATCTATTGGTGGGCTATATTGTACTGCCAACTAGTGTGTACAATACAGACATCTATTGGTGGGCTGTATTGTACTGCCAACTAGTGTGTACAATACAGACATCTATTGGTGGGCTGTATTGTACTGCCAACAAGTGTGTACAATACAGACATCTATTGGTGGGCTGTATTGTACTGCCAACAAGTGTGTACAATACAGACATCTATTGGTGGGCTGTATTGTACTGCCAATTAGTGTCTACAATACAGACATCTATTGGTGGGCTGTATTGTACTGCCAATTAGTGTGTACAATACAGACATCTATTGGTGGGCTGTGTTGTACTGCCAATTAGTGTGTACAATACAGACATCTATTGGTGGGCTGTATTGTACTGCCAATTAGTGTGTACAATACAGACATCTATTGGTGGGCTGTATTGTACTGCCAATTAGTGTGTACAATACAGACATCTATTGGTGGGCTGTATTGTACTGCCAATTAGTGTGTACAATACAGACATCTATTGGTGGGCTGTATTGTACTGCCAATTAGTGTGTACAATACAGACATCTATTGGTGGGCTATATTGTACTGCCAATTATTGTGTACAATACAGACATCTATTGGTGGGCTATATTGTACTGCCAATTAGTGTGTACAATACAGACATCTATTGGTGGGCTATATTGTACTGCCAATTAGTGTGTACAATACAGACATCTATTGGTGGGCTATATTGTACTGCCAATTAGTGTGTACAATACAGACATCTATTGGTGGGCTATATTGTACTGCCAATTAGTGTGTACAATACAGACATCTATTGGTGGGCTATATTGTACTGCCAATTAGTGTGTACAATACAGACATCTATTGGTGGGCTATATTGTACTGCCAATTAGTGTGTACAATACAGACATCTATTGGTGGGCTATATTGTACTGCCAATTAGTGTGTACAATACAGACATCTATTGGTGGGCTATATTGTACTGCCAATTAGTGTGTACAATACAGACATCTATTGGTGGGCTATATTGTACTGCCAATTAGTGTGTACAATACAGACATCTATTGGTGGGCTATATTGTACTGCCAATTAGTGTGTACAATACAGACATCTATTGGTGGGCTATATTGTACTGCCAATTAGTGTGTACAATACAGACATCTATTGGTGGGCTATATTGTACTGCCAATTAGTGTGTACAATACAGACATCTATTGGTGGGCTATATTGTACTGCCAATTAGTGTGTACAATACAGACATCTATTGGTGGGCTATATTGTACTGCCAATTAGTGTGTACAATACAGACATCTATTGGTGGGCTATATTGTACTGCCAATTAGTGTGTACAATACAGACATCTATTGGTGGGCTATATTGTACTGCCAATTAGTGTGTACAATACAGACATCTATTGGTGGGCTATATTGTACTGCCAATTAGTGTGTATAATACAGACATCTATTGGTGGGCTATATTGTACTGCCAATTAGTGTGTACAATACAGACATCTATTGGTGGGCTATATTGTACTGCCAACTAGTGTGTACAATACAGACATCTATTGGTGGGCTATATTGTACTGCCAATTAGTGTGTACAATACAGACATCTATTGGTGGGCTATATTGTACTGCCAATTAGTGTGTACAATACAGACATCTATTGGTGGGCTATATTGTACTGCCAATTAGTGTGTACAATACAGACATCTATTGGTGGGCTGTATTGTACTGCCAATTAGTGTGTACAATACAGACATCTATTGGTGGGCTGTATTGTACTGCCAATTAGTGTGTACAATACAGACATCTATTGGTGGGCTATATTGTACTGCCAATTAGTGTGTACAATACAGACATCTATTGGTGGGCTATATTGTACTGCCAATTAGTGTGTACAATACAGACATCTATTGGTGGGCTATATTGTACTGCCAATTAGTGTGTACAATACAGACATCTATTGGTGGGCTATATTGTACTGCCAATTAGTGTGTACAATACAGACATCTATTGGTGGGCTATATTGTACTGCCAATTAGTGTGTACAATACAGACATCTATTGGTGGGCTATATTGTACTGCCAATTAGTGTGTACAATACAGACATCTATTGGTGGGCTATATTGTACTGCCAACTAGTGTGTACAATACAGACATCTATTGGTGGGCTATATTGTACTGCCAACTAGTGTGTACAATACAGACATCTATTGGTGGGCTGTATTGTACTGCCAACTAGTGTGTACAATACAGACATCTATTGGTGGGCTGTATTGTACTGCCAACTAGTGTGTACAATACAGACATCTATTGGTGGGCTGTATTGTACTGCCAATTAGTGTGTACAATACAGACATCTATTGGTGGGCTGTATTGTACTGCCAATTAGTGTGTACAATACAGACATCTATTGGTGGGCTGTATTGTACTGCCAATTAGTGTGTATAATACAGACATCTATTGGTGGGCTATATTGTACTGCCAATTAGTGTGTACAATACAGACATCTATTGGTGGGCTATATTGTACTGCCAATTATTGTGTACAATACAGACATCTATTGGTGGGCTATATTGTACTGCCAATTAGTGTGTACAATACAGACATCTATTGGTGGGCTATATTGTACTGCCAATTAGTGTGTACAATACAGACATCTATTGGTGGGCTATATTGTACTGCCAATTAGTGTGTACAATACAGACATCTATTGGTGGGCTATATTGTACTGCCAATTAGTGTGTACAATACAGACATCTATTGGTGGGCTATATTGTACTGCCAATTAGTGTGTACAATACAGACATCTATTGGTGGGCTATATTGTACTGCCAATTAGTGTGTACAATACAGACATCTATTGGTGGGCTATATTGTACTGCCAATTAGTGTTTACAATACAGACATCTATTGGTGGGCTATATTGTACTGCCAATTAGTGTGTACAATACAGACATCTATTGGTGGGCTATATTGTACTGCCAATTAGTGTGTACAATACAGACATCTATTGGTGGGCTATATTGTACTGCCAATTAGTGTGTACAATACAGACATCTATTGGTGGGCTATATTGTACTGCCAATTAGTGTGTACAATACAGACATCTATTGGTGGGCTATATTGTACTGCCAATTAGTGTGTACAATACAGACATCTATTGGTGGGCTATATTGTACTGCCAACTAGTGTGTACAATACAGACATCTATTGGTGGGCTATATTGTACTGCCAACTAGTGTGTACAATACAGACATCTATTGGTGGGCTATATTGTACTGCCAACTAGTGTGTACAATACAGACATCTATTGGTGGGCTATATTGTACTGCCAACTAGTGTGTACAATACAGACATCTATTGGTGGGCTATATTGTACTGCCAACTAGTGTGTACAATACAGACATCTATTGGTGGGCTGTATTGTACTGCCAACTAGTGTGTACAATACAGACATCTATTGGTGGGCTGTATTGTACTGCCAACTTAGTGTGTACAATACAGACATCTATTGGTGGGCTGTATTGTACTGCCAACTAGTGTGTATTACAATACAGACATCTATTGGTGGGCTGTATTGTACTGCCAATTAGTGTGTACAATACAGACATCTATTGGTGGGCTGTATTGTACTGCCAATTAGTGTGTACAATACAGACATCTATTGGTGGGCTGTATTGTACTGCCAATTAGTGTGTACAATACAGACATCTATTGGTGGGCTGTATTGTACTGCCAATTAGTGTGTACAATACAGACATCTATTGGTGGGCTATATTGTACTGCCAATTAGTGTGTACAATACAGACATCTATTGGTGGGCTATATTGTACTGCCAATTAGTGTGTACAATACAGACATCTATTGGTGGGCTATATTGTACTGCCAATTAGTGTGTACAATACAGACATCTATTGGTGGGCTATATTGTACTGCCAATTAGTGTGTACAATACAGACATCTATTGGTGGGCTATATTGTACTGCCAATTAGTGTGTACAATACAGACATCTATTGGTGGGCTATATTGTACTGCCAATTAGTGTGTACAATACAGACATCTATTGGTGGGCTATATTGTACTGCCAATTAGTGTGTACAATACAGACATCTATTGGTGGGCTATATTGTACTGCCAATTAGTGTGTACAATACAGACATCTATTGGTGGGCTATATTGTACTGCCAATTAGTGTGTACAATACAGACATCTATTGGTGGGCTATATTGTACTGCCAATTAGTGTGTACAATACAGACATCTATTGGTGGGCTATATTGTACTGCCAATTAGTGTGTACAATACAGACATCTATTGGTGGGCTATATTGTACTGCCAATTAGTGTGTACAATACAGACATCTATTGGTGGGCTATATTGTACTGCCAATTAGTGTGTACAATACAGACATCTATTGGTGGGCTATATTGTACTGCCAATTAGTGTGTACAATACAGACATCTATTGGTGGGCTATATTGTACTGCCAATTAGTGTGTACAATACAGACATCTATTGGTGGGCTATATTGTACTGCCAATTAGTGTGTGATTACAATACAGACATCTATTGGTGGGCTATATTGTACTGCCAATTAGTGTGAACAATACAGACATCTATTGGTGGGCTATATTGTACTGCCAATTAGTGTGTACAATACAGACATCTATTGGTGGGCTATATTGTACTGCCAATTAGTGTGAACAATACAGACATCTATTGGTGGGCTATATTGTACTGCCAATTAGTGTGAACAATACAGACATCTATTGGTGGGCTATATTGTACTGCCAATTAGTGTGTACAATACAGACATCTATTGGTGGGCTATATTGTACTGCCAATTAGTGTGTACAATACAGACATCTATTGGTGGGCTATATTGTACTGCCAATTAGTGTGTACAATACAGACATCTATTGGTGGGCTATATTGAACTGCCAATTAGTGTGTACAATACAGACATCTATTGGTGGGCTATATTGTACTGCCAATTAGTGTGTACAATACAGACATCTATTGGTGGGCTATATTGTACTGCCAATTAGTGTGTACAATACAGACATCTATTGGTGGGCTATATTGTACTGCCAATTAGTGTGTACAATACAGACATCTATTGGTGGGCTATATTGTACTGCCAATTAGTGTGTACAATACAGACATCTATTGGTGGGCTATATTGTACTGCCAATTAGTGTGTACAATACAGACATCTATTGGTGGGCTATATTGTACTGCCAATTAGTGTGTACAATACAGACATCTATTGGTGGGCTATATTGTACTGCCAATTAGTGTGTACAATACAGACATCTATTGGTGGGCTATATTGTACTGCCAATTAGTGTGTACAATACAGACATCTATTGGTGGGCTATATTGTACTGCCAATTAGTGTGTACAATACAGACATCTATTGGTGGGCTATATTGTACTGCCAATTAGTGTGTACAATACAGACATCTATTGGTGGGCTATATTGTACTGCCAATTAGTGTGTACAATACAGACATCTATTGGTGGGCTATATTGTACTGCCAATTAGTGTGTACAATACAGACATCTATTGGTGGGCTATATTGTACTGCCAATTAGTAAACATGGTGTATGTAGAGAAATGAATACAGGCGTATTGTTAAAGATACAGTTATATTTTCGAAAATAACCGATTTTATAATTTTATTCTAATTAATCATTTTATGTCGAAATTGTGTATTAATAATAACATCACTGCTTATACCACTATTTATCACACTATTTATGTCACTATTTATATAACTATTTATCACACTATTTATCACACTATTTATGTCACTATTTATATAACTATTTATCACACTATTTATGTCACTATTTATCACACTATTTATGTCACTATGTATGTCACTATTTATCACACTATTTATGTCACTATTTATGTCACTATTTATCACACTATTTATGTCACTATTTATCACACTATTTATGTCACTATTTATGTCACTATTTATCACACTATTTATGTCACTATTTATGTCACTATTTATGTCACTATTTATCACACTATTTATGTCACTATTTATGTCACTATTTATCACACTATTTATGTCACTATTAATGTCACTATTTATCACACTATTTATGTCACTATTTATGTCACTATTTATCACACTATTTATGTCACTATTTATGTCACTATTTATCACACTATTTATGTCACTATTTATCACACTATTTATGTCACTATTTATGTCACTATTTATCACACTATTTATGTCACTATTTATCACACTATTTATGTCACTATTTATGTCACTATTTATCACACTATTTATGTCACTATTTATGTCACTATTTATCACACTATTTATGTCACTATTCATGTCACTATTTATCACACTATTTATGTCACTATTTATCACACTATTTATGTCACTATTTATCACACTATTTATGTCACTATTTATCACACTATTTATGTCACTATTTATGTCACTATTTATGTCACTATTTATCACACTATTTATGTCACTATTTATCACACTATTTATGTCACTATTTATCACACTATTTATGTCACTATTTATCACACTATTTATGACACTATTTATGTCACTATTTATGTCACTATTTATATAACTATTCTTAGGTCAACGCTTCATGTCCGGATATAAGTAAGTCCTTTAGTAAACAAGAAGAGGTTTTTTTTTTAAAGAAATAACAAAACAAAAGTGTAGGCCAAACTTAAGTAAAGAATATTATTTCTTGTAACGAAAATAATTAAAACTTTACGTTATTAACAAATGAAAGTTCTTTAACATTTTTTTTCCCCAGCAAAATCACACTTGGACAAGTCAGGATTACATATTGTTATTTCCAGTTTAGCTCATTTTATGGAGTTAAATTTCCTTACCAGTAGATCAGTCATATTTGTTGAAAATGTTAAACTTAAGATTTTAAATTTAATGCCAGATCATTCAAATAGTGTTTATAGATCAGGTGTTGATTACGACCAAAATACAGGTGTGTTTACATTTGTACACAGTGGCGTATTCTTTGTCTACTTTGAACTTTTGTTCGATAGAAGATTTGTGAAATCTCAACAGTTTGTTCTGTCCACGGTATTGAAGAGAAATGACCAATTGCTCAGGTATCGTGAAATTATCAAAGTGGTAGCGAATGACAGCAAAGTCAAATTGATTCACGTCATTTCTGTAGATCAGGAAGATATGATCAGTTTATACTGTGAGCCTGACATCGATAGTTCTCACATTATTTTTGGTACTGTTGTTTTTACCAAATTATTTTCAATAAACACAGCATGATGGAATTGATTTCATAAAACGTTTTAACTAAATAGTGTCCCTTTAATTAATTATTTAAGGGGACGCTATGCTCAATGAAATGAGACAACCCAAGGTAATAATTTTTTTTTTAGGTTTTCGTTACGTTGTTTAGCATAAAATTTAGATTAGAATATTTGATTTATTATTATGCCTACATTAGCGATGAACCTGAAAATGGCAGTTTTAAGTCAACATTATTTGTGTAGGTTCGTGCATTAAAAAAAATTGATTTATTTATTTTTTTTTTCTAAAAGGCAACAAGTCATAGACCCCATTTATTTTAGTCATTGACCCCATTTATTTTAGTCATAGACCCCATTTATTTTAGTCATAGACCCCATTTATTTTGCCTTCGTGGTAAAAAAAGAGTTTAAAATGAAAGTTGTGGAATATTTGAAGGAGTAAAAAAAATTCAGATATTCTGTTGTTCTGATGGGTTAAAGTGTCTTTTACTTGGATTTTTGCAAAAAATGCATAAATGTTTACTTCATGGCTGCCAATTAATTTTCTTTAATATTTTTCACTTTTTCGGTCTCGATGATATAAACGGATATAAGTTGAGATATCATTAACTGTGGCTTTCTAACTATGTCAAGCATTCACATTATTTGAAATAATCATTCACATTATTTGAAATAATCATTCACATTATTTGAAATAATCATTCACATTATTTGAAATAATCATTCACATTATTTGAAATAATCATTCACATTATTTGAAATAATCATTCACATTATTTGAAATAATCATTCACATTATTTGAAATAATCATTCACATTATTTGAAATAATCATTCACATTATTTGAAATAATCATTCATATTTATGAGACTCAATGGTTTTTTTTATTTTTGTATTTTTGATAATAATAAAATAAAGACTAAGAGATATAACTAAAAAATTAATAAAATTCTTGGTTTTTTTTTTGTCTTTTCCGTTTTTTTTTCATACTAGATAATTGTTTCGCGTGTGTGTAAAGTTGGACATTTAAAGTATTTGTAAAAATATAATATACGAGAGGTAAAAAAAATCAAGGTAGAGCATAATAAATGTGTGGAATAATTTACATGTTATTTTGTTGACATTAATATTTAAATTGGAGGCGGTTTCTGTCGCCCATAAGGTTTACTGGAGGCGGCCTCTGTCCCCCATAAGGTTTACTGGAGGCGGCCCCTGTCGCCCATAAGGTTTACTGGAGGCGGCCTCTGTCGCCCATAAGGTTTACTGGAGGCGGCCTCTGTCGCCCATTAGGTTTACTGGAGGCGGCCTCTGTCGCCCATAAGGTTTACTGGAGGCGGCCTCTGTCGCCCATAAGATTTACTGGAGGCGGCCTCTGTCGCCCATAAGGTTTACTGGAGGCGGCCTCTGTCGCCCATAAGGTTTACTGGAGGCGGCCTCTGTCGCCCATTAGGTTTACTGGAGGCGGCCTCTGTCGCCCATAAGGTTTACTGGAGGCGGCCTCTGTCGCCCATAAGGTTTACTGGAGGCGGCCTCTGTCGCCCATAAGGTTTACTGGAGGCGGCCTCTGTCGCCCATTAGGTTTACTGGAGGCGGCCTCTGTCGCCCATAAGGTTTACTGGAGGCGGCCTCTGTCGCCCATAAGATTTACTGGAGGCGGCCTCTGTCGCCCATAAGATTTACTGGAGGCGGCCTCTGTCGCCCATAAGATTTACTGGAGGCGGCCTCTGTCGCCCATAAGCGGAAAATGAGAAAATGTCCTTCAAAAGCGTAAAAGTAAAGTCACGGTAATTGGCTAGGATTGATATATATATATATATATATATATATATATATATATATATATATATATACCTATAAGAGGCATTTGCTGTCTGTCTGTCTGTCTGTCTGTTCCCTTATAACTCAAGATCCAGATAACCAAATAATGTGAAATTTGTTACACATACACATAATTACATGGGGAAGGTTATAGGACAGGTTTCGTTTCATCTCGATGGGTAGTTTAATTGTAATAATTTTTTTTTTTATTTTAGTATTTTACTATATTAAAGTAATCTCGACGGCGCCATAAATAAAATTCCTCTGTGACGTCGTTTCCCGATTCGAATAGAACTTGCGCGCTGGTGCTGTATTGTGCCTTTGTGATGCAAAGAATTGTTGTTGTTTTTTCATGCTCCCTGATTTGTACAGTTAGAGGAAGATAAAGGAATGAAGAAGGTTTTTAGAAGAAGTGTGAAGCCATAATATAAAGTATATATATATATATATATATATATATATATATATATATATATATATAGAGAGAGAGAGAGCGAGAGAGAGAAAGAGAGAGAGAGAGGGAGAGGGAGGGAGAAAGATAAAGAGAGAGAGAGAGAGGGGGGGCAGGAGGAGAGAGGGAGAGGGAGGAGAAAGATAAAGAGAGAGAGAGAGAGGGGGGGCAGGAGGAGAGAGAGAGGAAAGGAGGGGTAGGAGGGAGGGAAGGAGGGGGATAGAGGAGGGAGGGGGATGGACAGGGGGAGAAAAGGAGGGGGGGAGAGGGAGATGGGGGGGAGAGGGAGATGGGAGAGGGAGTAGGGGGGGGATGGAGAGAGAAAGGAAGGGAGGGAGAGAGGGGTAGGGAGGGAGAGAGAGGGGGAGGGAGGGAGAGAGAGAGGGTAGGAGAGAGGGAGGGAGAGAGATAAAGAGTGAGGGGGGCAGGGAGGGAGAGACAGAAGGGAATGAGGGAGGGAGGAAGGGGGAGAGAGGGGGAGGGAGAGAGGTGGAAAGGGGAGGGAGGGAGAAAAGGGGGAGAGAGGGAGATGGGAGAGGGAGCAGGGGGAGAGGGAGATGGGAGAGGGAGTAGGGGGAGATGGAGAGAGAAAGGAAGGGAGGGAGAGAGGGGGTAGGGGGGGAGAGAGGGGAGGGAGGGAGAGAGAGAGGGTGGGAGAGAGGGAGGGAGAGAGATAAAGAGTGAGGGGGCAGGGAGGGAGAGAGAGGGAATGAGGGCGGGAGGAAGGGGGGAGAGGGGGAGGGAGAGAGAGAGGTGGAAAGGGGAGGGAGGGAGAAAGGAGGGAGAGAGGGGAGGGAAGGAGAGAGGGAGGATTGACGTTGGGAGAGAAGGAGGGGGAGAGGGGAGAGAGGGAGATTGGAGAGAGATGGGAGAGAGGGAGGGAGAGGGAGGGAGGGAAAGGGAGAGAGGGGGAGGGAGAAAACAAGGTAAACAGAAAGCCTTATTTTAAACCCGGGCAAAGCCGGGTACTTGCAACTAGTATATATATATTTATATATATATATATCATTATGACGTCATCACATTCTAATTTCAATGAAGCCCCCCCCCCCCATCCACTCACCTACTCTGGTATGTACTGTACGACCTAAGTCTTGATAACCGTGATAAAAGACTGATGTAATTGGGTCATATGACATCTAGTTTATTGACTGACAATAAATCAAAGGCTTCGATCCTGCGACTGGTGGACAGAACGCGTGTGACTGTGTCACTTGTGTGTGTTGTCAACTAGATCGTGTCGTGTGCAGATGTAGTCAACTAGATCGTGTCGTGTGCAGATGTAGTCAACTAGACAGTGTCCAAGGCATGTACTCTGATTATCGTTGATGGAGACAGGGATGTGTTTAGATCGCCAAGTTTCTCTGATTTCTAATTCGATCAGTTCAAATAACGGATTTCAGTTGTGTGATTATACATAATTAAAGGTAAATTCTTATCTCGAATTTTAAGTCTTTTTCTCTTCATTCATGGGATAATAACACCGTGTAATGGGAACTTCATTGTATTAGTGTTCAATACATTTAATTTCTTTTTAGAAAAGATTATAAGGTCGTAGTACAATAATATATAAATAATAATAAATCAATAACATTAAATACCAGTTATATTTTTATAACATTTATAAATATTAAATTTGGCTTTGTTGATTCTCTTTTCCGCTAATTCACGTGCCGTTGAAGTTTAGTCCATGCACTGACCTAAATTGCTACACATTTTACATTCACTAATGGAAAAAAGTTAGAATTTCAAGTCAAGGCCACATTAACAGTATTTTGGGCTCTTGGGAGGTCCAACCTGTGTATTAAGCACTCTCCCCCCCCCTCCAACCTGACATATATTTAAAATAAATATAAGTGGTACATTATTATTGCATGCCTTCTAGCCGACATTCAATCGCCCAACAGGGTTTAGAAATTAAGATACACCTGATGTCAATTGAACAAAAAAAAATCAATAAAAAGAGAAAATCATCATTACAGTTTATAACCATTATATAAAAAAAAAATTCCATTTTGTTTAAATTCTACCAAACATCAGATGAGGAAACAGAGAGAAGTTGAGGTTGTAGCCGCGCAGTTTAAGTTTCTAGAAGAGGAGAAACATCAGCTGGAGAGTCGTCTGCTTGCGATTGTGTCTGTAAGTAAACTGGATTTGAAAAAAAAAACATATTTATATTATTTACCAGTAAAGTAAACATAACCAGAGATAGGCCTACTAGCAGTAAAGTAGGCCTAGGATACCGTGACAATATTTTTCTCTGTGAAACTTGAAATCTCCGGAGGTTGGGGGGGGGGGGGAGAAGAAGGGCGCTAAGGAATGAGAACATAAGACAGGGATGGATGAAACGCCCTTTCGCCAACCTATTACAGCTTTAAATGCGAGCGCGACCTGCTTGCTGTAGGTTATGGGTTCGACTCCCTGCGAGTCCCAGTCAGCTACATACAGTCAGCTACATACAGTCAGCTACATACAGTCAGCTACATACAGTCAGCTACATACAGTCAGCTACATACAGTCAGCTCCATACAGTCACCTACATACAGTCAGCTACATACAGTCAGCTACATACAGTCAGCTACATACAGTCAGCTACATACAGTCAGCTCCATACAGTCAGCTACATACAGTCAGCTCCATACAGTCAGCTACATACAGTCAGCTACATACAGTCAGCTCCATACAGTCAGCTACATACAGTCAGCTCCATTTATCTCCCGTGGGTGGTGCCTGTTGCACTATCATCTATGGATGAAAGAAGGACAATGGAAATCAGCCCCGTAGCGTGCAAATTCTACAGCAGGGGCCAGGCTATAGCGGGGGGGGGGGAGGTAATACATTTTACTAAGTAGAGCAAATAAGCATAGGGGGCCAGACAAAACGCAGGGGGGCCTGGCCCCCTGGCCCCCCGCACGTTACGGGCCTGCTGGAAACGCCGTTTTTTTGATGGTTTATAGAGAGAAACATCTCATCGTTTCAGAGATGAGAAGAGAGAGAGAGAGAGAGAGAGAGAGGGAGAAAGAGAGAGAGGGAGAGAGAGAGTGAGAGAGAGAGAGAGAGAGAGAGAGGGAGAGAGAGGGAGATAGAAAGAGTGTAAGAGAGACAGAGAGAGTGAGAGGGAGAGAGGTAGTGAGTAAGAGTGAGAGAGAGAGAGAGAAAGAGAGAGAGAGAGAGAGAGAGAGAGAGAGAGAGGGAGAGAGAGAGAGAGAGAGAGAGAGAGAGAGAGAGAGAGAGAGAGAGAAGAAACATATCAGTATTGTAATTACAAACTGTTTATTGCAGGTCATTGATCACCATAAAACATGGATGACAGACGAAGCAAGCAATCAATTTACTTTTATCGATCTGTTGACTCAGTTCTCCCAACTTGCTGGTGAATTTGAGTTTCTAAAAACAATGGTTTAATAATGTAATTAGGAGACATTTATTGCTTTATTACAATTACAATGTAAAAATATGCACAAATTAACAATCTTCATTTTAATGCAACATTATCCCTGACTCGCTGTAAAATGTTTTTTTTTCCAAATGTTCATCAATAAAATATAGATACCAATAAAGTGGAGTGTCACAAGGCCAACTCAACCTCTCCCCAACACTTTGACAGCACAGAATTAGGTGAGCACAATACAACTGAACTGCGTTAAAAGAAATTATTTAAATATTACATTTGGTCCTACAGTTTTAGTAAATACGACTGTCATGATATCAGTTAGGCCTCTGTTCGTTTATTTCACAGTTATTTCCCCTTCGATTAAATGAAATAACAACAGTTGTCAAGGGTCAATCAAGCGTGGAGCAGGTAAATCTGCTGAATAAGTCGGTAGAGCTGGGAGTCGGTGTTTGGAACTAGTAATGTACTAGCATGTGACATTGTTTGATAAACAAAGCGAAACAACTCTCTTTATTTATAGTTAGCCACATGAGTGAAATTGTTCTTAAAAAAAAACAAGCAATTAAGCCTGTTCCATTCTGGACACAGGACGTGTTAGCGCATTTTCATGTTATGTATCAGTACGTTTGTTATCTTTCAGTAAATATTTGTAAATTTTGGAAATGTTTATAAATTCAATTGTGTAATGCATATATCTGAAAAAAGATATTAAAAGGACGTTTCTTTATATTTGAAAACAAAATTATTTTCTCTTAAATCTAACTACAAGTGGTTTGTGGTCACTGAAATAGGACTCATAATTGAAACATTCTAAATTGTAGTCATTTAATCGTCCGAAAACTACGTCAATTGTAAATACGGGAAGTAAGTCATTTTGAATAACTGTTACAAAAATAAATAATGATTACGCCCCTTTGATTAGCTTTTATTATTTATATTTAAATATAAGCAAAACTGTACATAAAAAACTCTTATATTTTGGCCCTGAGAGGTCAAATCGCGAAATGGACTTTTGATGTACACTTGGCAGGCCAAGACCTACACAATGATATATACATCATGGGTCTAGGACTTATGGTTGCTGAGATATAGGGCGGTCCATTATTAATATAGCTTATATAGTAAAAAACGATACTTTATAAGGCCCCCTTTAACGGCCCTGAGAGGTCAAATCGCAAAATGAACTTTTGATGTACACATGGCAGGCCAAGACCTACAAAATGATATATACATCATGGGTCTAGGATTTATAGTTGCTGAGATATAGCGCTCCTTTATTAATATAGCTTATATAGTAAAAAACGGTACTAAGGCCCCTTTTACGGCCCTGAGAGGTCAGATCGCGAAATGAAAAAAAGTCATTTCTTGGCAGGCCAAGACCTACAAAATGATATATACATCATGGGTCTAGGACTTATGGTTGTTGAGATCCAGGGTGATGACGGACGGACGGACGGACGGACGGACAGACAGACAGACAAAACGGGGACAATAGAGCATTTTTTTTCGAAAATGCTCTAAAAAGATAATGTAAGCCGGTGACACTGGGTGTCTATACGTGGCTCGAGGGCCTGTAGTGATGGGAACCTAAAGGAATTATTGTGTTGGTTACTGGTGGTCGGGCACCCCCTCCCTCCCAGGACGCCATTAGTAGCCTACTATAGATTTTTTAAAACTGAAGCAAATATCTTTTTTTTTTTTTTAGAAAATTTGTATTAAGCTCGCTTAACAATATCTTTAGTACAGCCTTTATACATATATTTATTGTTTTTATTTATTATTTCATAGAAGGCAATGATACAATTCAGAAGATGTTGGCTAGGTTTGGTGTTATTGAGGAAACCATTCTTAATGTAAACCTTTCAAACCAAAGAAATGAAAACCAAATCTCGGAAATGAACAAATTATGTGGTGATTATTTCTACAGCTACGATCAGAAATTTGAACAACAGGTTAACAAAATAGAAAGTTTCATCAATAAACATACAGGAGAGTTTAATATTGTACTAAATGAAGTTCGCGACCAGAGAGTCAATGTTGGGGCTATTTCAAAATCTGTTGAAAGAAATCAGAGAGAAAACCAACAGAAATTTGATGAGCTCTTCAAGAACGCTTCATCGTCTCGAGCTTTGAAGCTGCAATTCGAAGCCAATGCACAAAACACCTCGGGAAAGATAAAAAATCTTTCTTTTAGATTAAGTCAACTAGAGCGTGAAATGACTTCAATGAAACCCACTGTACAAAGTCTGAAGTCATCCGATGACTTCATGAAAAAATCAACAGACATGGGACAGAATGATCTAAATATCAAATATAAAAACCTGGAAACAAGAGTGAGTTTTTTCCCCATCTAGTTGTTGAAAGTAGCTAATGTATTGGTATTTATTTAGTCAAGTGTATAAATGTATTGGTATTTATTAAGTCAAGTGTATAAATGAATTGGTATTTATTAAGTCAAGTGTATAAATATAATCGTATTTATTTAGTCAAGTGCATAAATATTTTGGTATTTATTTAGTCAAGTGCATAAATGATATATCTTTAAGCTGTCTGTCTGTCTATCAATCAAAAAAAGTATCTTTGATATATGTATGTATTACGTGTGTATTCATCTATTTATTGCCTGTGTATCAACTTATAAAGCTGAAGCTATTTAAAAAAAAATTACCCAACAAATAATTATATGAATCTCCGACTGTAACTTCAGGTGGAGTCCAGACTGACAGAGTTATCTACTCAATTTGATACGAAGGCAACTGATGGTAAATATATGGGTATCAAACTACGACATATTTGTTCTGTAGTAAATATATGGGTATCAAACTACGACATATTTGTTCTGTAGTAACT
Organism: Bulinus truncatus; assembly: GCA_021962125.1. Classification (NCBI taxonomy): domain Eukaryota; kingdom Metazoa; phylum Mollusca; class Gastropoda; family Planorbidae; genus Bulinus; species Bulinus truncatus. The sequence continues at coordinate 1,834,762 of JAGDYQ010000136.1, read as the reverse complement.
ATATGGGTATCAAACTACGACATATTTGTTCTGCAGTAAATATATGGGTATCAAACTACGACATATTTGTTCTGTAGTAAATATATGGGTATCAAACTACGACATATTTGTTCTGTAGTAGATATATAGGTATCAAACTACGACATATTAGTTCTGTAGTAAATATATGGGTATTAAACTACGACAAATTAGTTCTGTAGTAAACATATGGGTATCAAACTACGACATATTAGTTCAGTAGTAAATATATGGGTATCAAACTACGACATATTGTTCTGTAGTAACTATATGGGTATCAAACTACGACATATTAGTTCTTTAGTAAATATATGGGTTATTTAACTACACTATTTCTGTAGTAAATATATGGGTATTTAGCTACACTAGTTCTGTAGTAAATATATGGGTATTAAACTACGACATATTAGTTCTGTATTAAATATATGGGTATTAAACTACCACATATTAGTTCTGTAGTAAATATATGGGTATTAACTACACTAGTTCTGTTGTAAATATATGGGTATTAAACTACCACATATTAGTTCTGTAGTAAATATATGGGTATTAAACTACCACATATTAGTTCTGTAGTAAATATATGGGTATTAAACTACCACATATTAGTTCTGTAGTAAATATATGGGTATTAAACTACCACATATTAGTTCTGTAGTAAATATATGGGTATTAAACTACCACATATTAGTTATGTTATATATTTTTTTATAATAAAGTGGTCCTAGGACTGTCTGTGGCGTAACTAGGGATCGGGGGAAGGGGGGGTCCCAATTTGACAGTCCCCCCGGGCCACAGTTTGAGAGGGCCCAAAGGAGTGTCCGAAAATTTTTTTTAACATTAAATATTACGTAAATTATCTCATGTCGTGATGTTGAATGTCAAAATGCAGGGGCCCCCAAACGTGCCAAGCCGCTGGGCCCCCAAATCCCTAGGTACGCCAATGCATTCTTCTTTAAAATATCTTTGAACGTACAGTTATATGAAGCACATAATTATCTGGGATTCTCTTTAAATTTCAGAATCAAAACGATGGAATGTGCCTGGAATATTAGTGAAGAGCCCATTGTGTACAGTTGCCATGGAGATGATTTACAAGCGAAAATCTCCAACAGAAAAGAGCGAGCTAGACGTCACAAATAAAAACAGGATATTACGTTTTAGTAAACAAAATATTTTAAACTCACAAAAAATTGACTTTTGCCCGGAGACGGGAATTTTCAAAGTTGTTATACCTGGCGTTTACCTCATCTTCTGTAAAGTGTTTTATTTTGGGAAAGAAACCAAAGAAGTGTTTTTATCTTCTATAATAAGAGAGAACGATACCATTTTGATGTTTTCTGGTATCGATGCTGTTATAGCCAGCAATCGAGGAGGTCGATTATTTCACACATGTCCTCTAGAACGTGGAGACGAGATTTGTCTACAAACTGATGGACAGGAACATGGCAATATTTCTGTTGAAAGTTTTGCTTGCATACGATTGTTCTAAAAATAAACTTTTCAAAAACTCCAGACGTTATCTATCTATCTATCTATCTATCTATCTATCTATCTATCTATCTATCTATCTATCTATCTATCTATCTATCTATTTATCTATCTTTCTATCTATCTATCTATCTACCTACCTATCTATCTGTTTGGTGCAGACATATTTTTGTGAAAAGTTTGTTTTACTTTTGAGTAGAATGTTACAGTGATATTTATTGTATAACTTATTCTCCTGTGTCCAACATGACAGAAATTCGCGCCAACATAACAGAATTTCGCTCCAATATTACAGACATTCGCTCCAACATGACAGACATTCGTTCCAACATGACAGACATTTGAAGCTTTGTATCTCTTATCTCTAAGCCTTTCCCTCCCACACAATGTAACAATAATTGCAATGGCAGGGCGGGTTGAATGGACAGTGTTTGTTGTCCATGTGACTTAAGTCATAGTGGCATGACCTCAGGTGTCGAGCGCACCACATTTGGTATCCAGGTGACATAGGTAATTCAGACGTAGAGGTCAAAGGTGGTGACATACAAATAATTCCTACACAGGGCCTGAAACAGGTTTTGTTTTGATGTGACAGGTGGTCGATTTCTGGGATGTTTTCATTCCCACTGATTTATATAAGACCCCATGTATTTACATGTCTACTTTAAACAGGACAGACCCCATGTATTTACATGTCTACTGTAAACAGGACAGACCCCGTGTATTTACATGTCTACTGTAAACAGGACAGACCCCATGTATTTACATGTCTACTGTAAACAGGACAGACCCCGTGTATTTACATGTCTACTGTAAACAGGACAGACCCCATGTATTTACATGTCTACTGTAAACAGGACAGACCCCCGTGTATTTACATGTCTACTGTAAACAGGACAGACCTCGTGTATTTACATGTCTACTGTAAACAGGACAGACCCCCTTGTATTTACATGTCTACTGTAAACAGGACAGAGAAGTTGACACTAAAAGTTTTTTTTTTATTAATTTAGGTCTTGTCCGTAATCTTACGACTAGTGTACTGCATTACATATCTATGTATTATTTAATCCACTTTTCATCCATATATATATATATATATATCTAAAACAGTGCACTTCATTTTATTTCTCTATATGTAACAATGCACTATTATCTATTTAACGTGCTACATTTTGGTATGTACTTCAAAAGAAGTGTAGTATTTAACTATTTTCTTCTGTCATTTCTGTCCCTTATGTGCACTTTTTATATAAGTCTAAAGTAAAGCATTTATCAAACTATTTATTTAATGTCTATCTATCTATCTCCCTTTTCTCTCTCTCTCTCTCTCTCTCTCTCTCTCTCTCTCTCTCTCGAGCTAGACACACTATTTAAAGCAGTGATTCTTAGTTGCACACACATACACAAATTTATATAAAGATAAAAAGAACACAATTTTGTTATCCTTTATTTTTATGTCAACAAATGTTTACACTTCTAGTTTGACAAATAAACTACAAACATTTTAGTTGTTTTTGCTGTTGTGGTTGTTGCTTTCACCTTGCTGTCAGTTGTTTGTCTTAATATCTTAGTTTAGTCTCCTGAACTTTAGAGAGGGCTTGGAACAACTTGAGTTTTTTCAAGTGGATTTTTTTTTCATTTCTGGATTTACTGCAGACAACAGATCGTTTGGCTATTTCCACCAGATGGTGGGCGTGGTTGATGTAGTTTCCACATTCCGGAACATTCCGATTTTGATTACCTTCCAACTGAGAAAAAATTGTTTTGCTTGGATCGTCTACAGTGTACAAAGCTCGGTTTTTATCTGCATAGTGCACTTCAGTCACGAGTTTACTTAAAGCGAAATAGACCAAATTACATTTTCTGTCCAGAAAATAGCGCTGATCATAAGGGATCCTGTACTGATAGGTATAGAACATGTCTGAGTTGATGTATGCATAGAGATGTTTAGCTGATGTTGTCGTCGTAAAGATGGCAGACATCAGGATGATTTGAGCATGTGGCGACATTTCCTACCTAAATTAAATTATCAATGGAAAAACTGTTAAACTATATAATATAGGAGTGACATTGACAGTACACTATATTTAAATATCCTTTTTAGTGAACATTTGTTATGGTAAAAAGATTTGAAAACACACTAGGTCGGATAATCTACAGTCTACTGTACGATGCTTTATATTTAGTTAGCATTTAATCATTTCAGGATATAATTAACATTTAATATTAATGTCTTTTAACTACGCATGCGTATGATATTATAAGTTCTATAAATATGGCATGTATGATATTATAATTTCTATGAATACGACATGCATGATATTATAATTTCTATAAATATGACATGCATGATATTATGATTTCTATAAATATGACATGCATGCTATTATAATTTCTATAAAGGGAAAAAATCTCCTTACTGTAATAATTATAACTTTTTTTTCCTTTTTACATATTTTTGAACGAGTAGGAACTAGTCACTAGTCAGGAACTAGCCACTAGAAAAGATTAAATTAAACTCACTCCTACCTGATTTGTAGCGACCGTTTTATTCTTAGTGGTGAGCCTTCTAGTCGGTTTCCTCGTCCTCAGATGTAAACACAACTTGTTGCGCCGAACAGTCTCCATGTCTCACTGGGTGGTAGGTACTGGAGACCTTTTACCCAGGCTCCAGGGACTAAACCACTTTTGTTGCGGGGGGGGGCGGAGGGCGGAGGAGGAGGAGGGGGTGTGGGCTAATGCTTTGTTACTTTGTTAGGTGAGGGGAGGGGCAGATTAACCCAGATTTCTGATTGGACAGTCACAAAATTTTGAATGTGAAGGATTCATGGGTTCAATCGAATACATTATAGAGTTTAGAATGGAAAAAGACCAACATCAACTTAGCATGAATTATGGGATACAAAAAATAACACTTGAATATTATAGAACAAATACGGAGGAATATAAATGATTTTATTCTAATTGTTATGTATATATATATATTTATGCCTATATAACAATTAAAAGAAAATAAAATGTCAAGACTACAACACGGGCTTCAAGGTTTAGTCACAAACATTGGGTGGGATAGACCGGGATAGACCGGTCATTCTGACATCTGGGAATTATATGCCCCTCTCCACACCCACACCTGGTGTAAACTATAGGGCAGTGGTCCTCCACACCTGGTGTAAACTAAAGGGCAGTGGTCCTCCACACCTGGTGTAAACTATAGGGCAGTGGTCCTCCACACCTGGTGTAAACTATAGGGCAGTGGTCCTCCACACCTGGTGTAAACTATAGGGCAGTGGTCCTCCACACCTGGTGTAAACCATAGGGAAGTGATCCTCCACACCCGGTGTAAACAATAGGGCAGTGGCTCTCCACACCTTGTAAACTATAGGGCAGTGGTCCTCCACACCTGGTGTAAACCATAGGGCTGTGGTCCTCCACACCTGGTGTAAACTATAGGACAGTGGTCCTCCACACCTGGTGTAAACTATAGGGCAGTGGTCCTCCACACCTGGTGTAAACCATAGGACAGTGGTCCTCATAGTGTGGATGGCAGAGGTGGGTCGTCGATACAAAAAAAGTATTCTGACGTTTTTTCCCCGTTTTTGATGGGACAAGTGTCTGTATCAGTGTGTGCGTGTGTGTCTGTATCAGTGTGTGCGTGTGTGTCTGTATCAGTGTGTGCGTGTGTGTCTGTATCAGTGTGTGCGTGCGTGTCTGTATCAGTGTGTGCGTGGGTGTGTGCGTGCGTGTGTGTGCGTGTCTGTATCAGTGTGTGCGTGCGTGTATGTATCAGTGTGTGCGTGTGTGTCTGTATCAGTGTGTGCGTGTGTGTGTGTGCGCGTGTGTGTGTTATTAAAAAGTTCCATTAAGAATTTAATTATATTTACTTAATGATTATATTTATTAGAATAAAGTGAACCAACAAATATCCGTTTTAATCTTATATATAATAATAATCAATTCCAGATAACTCATTACTATGAAACATGGATGTCTTACGAAGGAAATAATCGATGGACCTTTGTTGACCTTTTGACTCACCACAGATCAGATATTATGATTTATAGCTGTAACACTATATTTTTGTATATAATGTTATGTATGTGATGGATACTGTTGTAGACACCAATTTAACGTTGGAAATTGTCAACGTTATGGTACTATCGTTGTTCCACCAAATGCAATACTTCTTGTTCTTCACTGCTGCTTCAATGTGATGTTATGGTTTGAACGTTATGTAGTTTGTTGATATTAGGTTATGTAGTAGCCGATATTCTCTCTGGTTTTACTTCGAAGATGGTAGCGTTCAGTCTCTTGGCACTCACACACAACACACCATGAATAAAGCCAAGTTCCACGATTCAATAACATTTATTTAAATAATAGTAAAACACATATAGAATGCACTCAAGTGCCGAAATATTCACAAATATGCTTTAGCAGAATAAACGTTGACTATGTACTGTTAAACTTCAACTTATCTCTGAATGTATACTGTCTTCTCGTATGAGTAAGAGTACGTATATTTAATAACTTGATTTCTCTCTGAACACCTGTATACTGTCTTATCGTATAAGAGTACGTATACTTAATAACTTGTCAATATCTGTATACTGTCTTGCGGTAAGAGTACGTATATCTAACATGTATACTGTCTTACAGGCAAGAGTACGTATATCTAGTATGTATACTGTCTTGCGGTAAGAGTACGTATATCTAACATGTATACTGTCCTACAGGCAAGAGTACGTATATCTAATATGGTGTCCTGATGTCTCTATCTCTATCGTCGTTCTGTCGATCGGTAGGTCTCGATGTCTATCGTCAGTCTGAATGTATCTCGTCGGTCTCTCGAAATTTTCGCTACATCTCTTTTTATGTGATGGTTAATTATCACGTGTCCCAAACGCCCAGAACTTCTGATTGGCTCCCTAACAACCTTTCTGACTCATTTACATATTAATGAATCTTATTCCAGCCTAGGGATTGGTGCGGCCTAAAACTCACTATGGGCTAGTATTTCTTTTTCTCCCTAATTACGTCTTATCACGTACATCCGGTGTCATCGACGCTCATTGACAGATTTATTCCACCCAAAACAAAGATAACACGCTGGAATTCTAATTATCAAAATCTCTGCCTGTGTCTTTGGCCCATGAACTTTCAATGTTGACCACCCAACTAAACCAGTGGTTCTAAAATTGTATGAATCTATCTAAAGCTATTGTTACAATAGCTAACAATGAAATCATTCAGAAAATGGTGACAGACTTGAAGATTTTGTGGAAGTATTTTTATCCTTAAAAATCTTGAAACCAAAGGACTGAAGACCACCAGTGATAACATAAATCGCATCTGATCGGTTCACCAAATAATTCAAAGCATAGCCTTTTATGGACTAAAAATAGGACCGCCAAATTTACGGGAATTTCCTTAATGATGTTATCATTTGATGATTCGGAATTGATCGCGATTCAAGACAATAGACACTCTCTAGTAAGATGATTATTTAAATAGTACATTAGAAAAATAGTTTTAAAACTAAGCTTTTATTAAAATGCACTAAAAAAGTAAATCAATAATTCCTTAGATAACACAAATTATGTATATAAATTATCAGCACTAATAATTTAACACTTAGATATACAGATTATTTGATACGCTATTTCTATTTATCACCAAATGTGAAGACAAATTTGGTCCAGGATTTTATATTCACCCTAGATTTTAAATTCAGTAACTACAGTTTATAGAAATATTTGTTTTATCTAAGGTGTAATCTTGTTTATTTGTGCATTTTAATAATAAAAGGTAATTTTTGAAAAAAAGTTTTACTTTATGCTATACTTTTTATTTCTCAAAGAATTAACCTTTCTTCTGTTTTAATACACTTTAACATAATATAATTAGTTTTGCAAATCTAAATAACACTAAACAATGCATCACTATTTTGCACACTTAAGCGACCGGGCTATGCTTCGTATTTATTCTGACGTGATCATCTCAAGGTGAAATTTTTCTCCACTATAAATATGACTAAAAAGTAGCTGCCTTCGTAATTCTACACAGTGGTAATTCTATACAGTGGTAATTCTACACAGTGGTAATTCTACACAGTGGTAATTCTACACAGTGGTAATTCTACACAGTGGTAATTCTACACAGTGGTAATTCTACACAGTGGTAATTCTACAAGATGTTAATTCATAGACTCGAAATGTATTATCATATAAAATCGATATGTGTGTTATATTTGAACATTTTCACTAAGTGAGAACAGGTCCAATTGTGAGATAAAAGATTTGAGGACAAACCCAGCCGGCCACACACAGAAAGTGAAATTTAATTAAAAGCTTATACAAGAATGCAACCAACAAACAACACCAACAAACATCATCCTAGAATGTTGGAACTAAACCGTTCAGTATTTCAATTGTAATAAAGTTCTGAAGAGCGCCTGTTTTAATTTGTTTTTTATTTAAGCAGCTGATCTAGATAAAGACAAAAAATATGTCATTTACAAAGGTCAGATTGACATATAGGAGGCTAAAGATCAGTGCGCGGCTCCATCCCGCTGGGCCACGGGCATTCGTCAGATCCGGGGGGGGGGGGCAGAAGCTGGAAGTGTGTGGGGACCCAAAAAGCCGCAACTTGAAGCGGCTTTAATTCATGGCCGCCTTAACGAGTAGACACACACGAGCCCTTGCCTGGCAGTCCTACTTGTATACCCCCTGCCCCCAGTCACCCTATGCTAATTAATTCATTCTTTCAGACGGCTGACTGGCCCTAGGGAGCCCCAATTCACTGTTTATCAAACGGAATAATTAATGCGCTACGAATGGAGCTGTCAAGTGCGGAATATAATTTTTTTGTCTTTATCTAAGCCAGGGCCAAGATGAGCGGAAAACCAGTCATTATATTTCATCACACTGACGTCACGACATTGCAAGTAAGTTAACACATTCAGTGTTCTGTGACCATGTGTAGTTAACTGACATGTAAATCTGTCTGTGACTATGCATAGTTGACTGACAGGTAAATCTGTCTGTGACTATGTGTAGCTAACTGACAGGTAAATCTGTCTGTGACTATGTGTAGTTAACTGACAGGTAAATCTGTCTGTGACTATGTGTAGTTAACTGACAGGTAAATCTGTGCAGCTAAAATCGGTAGCCTATATTATGTAATAAATTTTTCCACACTGTGTTGTTTATATGGTGCATCGTGTAGCTAATATGTGTACATTATATAGTTAATATTGGTGCATCGTGTAGCTAATATGTGTACATTATAGAGTTAATATTGGTACATTGTGTAGTTAATGCTTATAAATTTGTTTCAATGCATATTTGCCAGTTATATTTTTAAATCATTTTTTAAAAATATTATTGTTAGTGAAGAAGATTTAAAGAGTACACTGTCACGTGATCTCACTGGGATATAGTGTGTATGTTTTGATATGTTAGTGAAGAAGATTTAAAGAGTACACTGTCACAACTTTGTGTGTTTGCACTAACCTATATACTGTATTCATTTTTGTCTATAGGCAACTTTGTGTGTTTGCGCTAACCTATATACTGTATCCATTTTCGTCTATAGGCAACTTTGTGTGTTCGCACTAACCTATATACTGACTGTATCCATTTTCGTCTATAGGCAACATTGTGTGTTCGCACTAGCCTATATACTGACTGTATCCATTTTCGTCTATAGGCAACTTTGTGTGTTTGCACTAACCTATATACTGACTGTATCCATTTTCGTCTATAGGCAACTTTGTGTGTTTGCACTATACACAGCAGTAAGAATCTCAACAAAGGCAAACTGTCGTCTTGTGTATTGAGAAAGGCAGGACCGTCAGTGCAGACAGATATCAACAATAAGGTCAAAATGATTGACAAAATGACTAACAAAATGACTAACAAAATGACTGACAAAATGACTGACAAAATGACTGACATTCTAACTGGTGGATATGACTAGAGCGTGCATTGTATGGACTAATTGACCAAATGACTGACAAGCTAACTGATGGATATACTAATTGACTAAAAGATTCAAATATTTATACTATAAAAACAGGGGCGCCGAGAGCCAACAAGGGCCCCAGGGCAGGACATCATTGCGGGCCCCTTAATAAACAATGAGTCGTGAAAAAATTGACATGGTCGGGGCGGCCGGGCCCCCTTAAAGATGCGGGCCCCCTGGCAATGACCCCCCCTGCCCCCCCCCTCTCGGCGTGCCTGTATAAAAATACTATATAATTACTACTCAAGTGACCAGAATAATGTATAAACAAATTCTACTGTCAATTCTGCAGTAAATATATTTGAAAATGCAAATAAAAAAGTTCTTGATCAAAATGGCTTAGATCATTCATTCCATATACTTATTCACGTACTTAATTCATTCCATATACTAATTCACGTACTTAATTCATTCCATACACTAATTCACGTACTTAATTCATTCCATATACTAATTCACGTACTTAATTCATTCCATATACTAATTCGCGTACTTAAATCATTCCATATACTAATTCACGTACTTAAATCATTCCATATACTAATTCACGTACTTAAATCATTCCATCTACAATTTCACGTACTTAAATCATTCCATATACTAATTCACGTACTTAATAAATAATTTGTATAAATAATAATTGTAAGATACAAATAAAAGTATTTTGTAAAAAGCTGCTTTAAAAAATATTTTTATATGTAATTCAATAATCGTTTAGAATACAATATTTTTTTTTTACAATGCAATAATTGTGCGCGTTTTATTATTATCAGCATAGAGAAGCCATGCAGCGGTGGCATCGAATTGACACCAACCCAGGCGGTCTGACTAACTTCACAAAACAAATGTTTGTCTGTTTGACAAACTGGAATGATAGTGATCAGGTGACTTGATTTTACTTATAGATAGACTTGCCATACGTCCCGGTTTGGTCGGGACAGTCCCGGATATACTGGGTTGTCCAGGTGTCCCGCCCGGTTGTTGAAATTGTCCCGGTTTAGATTCAGGGCACAGTTTCTTGGAAATAATTGAGCAAAATTATTAGATCAGAGAATGATTAATCTGGTCTTGTGTGATCAGTTAACATTTTGGTAAGTAACACAGTAATACAAATTAAAAAGAAGTGAAAAATACGAGTGGTACAACAAGTAGAAAACTGTTTTGTTTTGTAAAAATATCATGTTTGTGTACCATTATGAATAAAATAACAAAGATTATCTATTCTATATTTTAAGTGTTTTTTACATTACTGTTTTCATACCCCCCCCCCCGGAACCGACATCCCTAAACCTAAAGTAAAAAAGACAGAACTGTCCCGGTTGGTCCGTGAAAAAATATGGCAACCCTACTTATAGATCAATACACACACATTGATAAGTTTTGATAGATTGGCGGTATGTGTAATTTATAACTTTCGTAATTATAAGATAACTTCTTTTCAATTCCGCTCCACACACTTTTCTATGACATAATTACATTCTACACGAAAAACGATTTGGGTTACAGATTATAATAATATTTTTGTGAACTAATTAATTAGCTAATGGCCAGTTAGCTTCACTATTTTCTAAAGTTCCGCATCATTTAAATTTCGGTATCGCTTTGATTCTAACAGTTTACATACTTTAATTCTTTTTAAGCTTCACTTGATTGTTTTGCTTAAATTTAATCGAATTAATATTAGTTTATTGGTTTAGTCCCTGGTCTCCAGTTTAAGAATCTGTCTGTGTATTGTTGTTGTTTTTTAGACCAAGGAAACGAAAATAGAAGACATACAACAGTATGTGAAGACAGCCTGAAGTTCGCCAACAATGACCAGTATACCAGCGTCGCATTTCCTGCCTTGGGGATGGGCGGACTGGATTATCCCCCTTATGAAGTATCCATGGCGATGCTAACTGGCATTGGGAGATTCTACAACGAACTTCCATCAACCACTGTGAAAACAGTCCACATTGCCATGTTAGGGCCCAGTAAGGACTCCATGTTGGTAAGTGTCCCTAGCGAGCATTAAACCCAATTGTTCAGTGTTAAACCCAATTGTTCAGTACCAATTGTTCAGTATTAAACCCAATTGTTCAGTACCAATTGTTCAGTGTTAGATCCAATTGTTCAGTGTTAAACCCAATAGTTCAGTGTTAAACCCAAATGTTCTGTGTTAAACCCAATTGTTCAGTGTTAAACAAGCTATAGCTTAGGGCCCGTACTTCTTTGGGGCCCCCAAACATTGTTTAAGTGAGGGATTGTCATAAATGCACTGTCATATAATAGCTGCACTTATCAAGAGCCCCATATCTCAAATAGCCTTATCAAGTCTAAATTCGGCCCTGAATATGATGGCACATAAAAAAAACCACAAATTCGACGAGCAACAGTAAGAAATAGCAGATTGGGATGTTAAGTGTGCACTATTTATACAGAAAAAAAAAATTAATAATTCTCATTTGCCCACTTCTCCCAAATGTACATTTATCTAGGACGCCCGAGAACGTACGGCCGACACTGAGTAAATATTTATTTGTGTATTTATATATTTATATCCCCTCAGATGTACGTTCAGAGTGCCAACAACTTCATTGATCAGTTCAACAAAAACATGCTTGAGTTTGGCGTCAATCAGCAGATGTTTCATGTCAGATCAAGTCTAACGTCAAACTCATTGATGGGTAGACCTATTGCTAAAGGTATCTGTATTGCAGCCTTAGCACGGTGGTTCTCACACTTTTACTTTTTGTGACCCACTATGACAACAGTGTCGGTTTGTGACCCACTATGACAACAGTGTCGGTTTGTGACCCACTATGACAACAGTGTCGGTTTGTGACCCACTATGACAACAGTTTCGGTTTGTGACCCTCCATAACAAATGTTATGTTTTGCACGACCGACCTGTATAAAAACAATTATAGAAAGAACATAAAAACGATTCTCACATAAGATTGACTGTGCGTGCGTGTGTGTGTATGTGTGTGTGTATTTGTGTGTGCAGAGGAGGGCATCAGCGTGTAACTGGTGCGCTGTGTGTCTGTGTAGCTGGACTCTTTGTGTTTAGCTGGACTGTGTGTGTAGCTAGACAGTGTGTGTGTAGCTGGACTGTGTGTTTAGCTGGACTGTGTGTGCAGCTGGACTGTGTGTGTGTAGCTGGACTGTGTGTGTGTAGCTGGACTATGTGTGTGTAGCTGAACTGTGTGTGTAGCTGGACTGATTGTGTAGCTGGACTCTGTGTGTTTAGCTGGACTGTGTGTAGCTGGACTGTGTGTGTGTAGCTGGACTGTGTGTGTAGCTGGACTGTGTATGTAGCTGGACTGTGTGTAGCAGGACTGTGTGTGTGTAGCAGGACTGTGTGTGTGTAGCTGAACTGATGGTGTAGCTGGACTGTGTGTGTGTAGCTGGACTGTGTGTGTGTAGCTGGACTGTGTGTGTAGATGGACTGTGTGTGTAGCTGGACTGTGTGTGTAGCTGGACTGTGTGTGTTTAGCTGGACTGTGTGTGTATCTGGACTGTGTGTGTACATGGACTGTGTGTGTGTAGCTGGACTGTGTGTGTAGCTGGACTGTGTGTGTAGCTGGACTGTGTCTAGCTGGACTGTGTGTGTAGCTGGACTGTGTGTGTGTAGATGGACTGTGTGTGTGTAGATGGACTGTGTGTGTAGCTGGACTGTGTGTGTAGAAGGACTGTGTGTGTGTAGCTGGACTGTGTGAACAGTGAGTTCATGTCCAGTTATTGGAGTGAGAAAATGTGTTGTGAGCCTGGTACTGCGAGGTCGTGCTGGTATAGTATTATTAGTACATCGTAGTCAAGTGGTCGAGTCAAGATCTTCCTATTGCTTTACCAAGTTGGAGTTGGTGATTTAGTCACATTAAGTGTTGCTGTATTATCTTTTATAACCCTGTCATTAGTACATCGTATTTCAAGTGGCCGATTACAGATTTCGTATTGCATTTCAAAGCTGGAGTTTGTGTTTGTGTGTCGCTTAGAGTGTTGCTGTGATATTACTAATAACCATAGATAAGGTGCTTGTGATATCTACTATCTTCCCACGACCTCGCATACCGGGTGTATCACACAATTTCTCGCCCCTTCAACTGGACAGCAACTAACTGTCCAGCTACACACATAGACACGTAGCGCAGCACACAGTCTCCATTTACACGCTGATGCTCTCCCCTGCATACACACACGCACAGTCAATCTGTGACATAATAATAATAATATATATATATATATATGTATATATATATATATATATATATATATATATATATATATATATATATATATATATATATATATACATATACATATATATAAATGTAACTAGACTTGTACTTATTCAAAAATGTTTTTTCCAAAAATAAAATCTTTGAATCGGGTGACTATGTGGCAAAGATAGATAGTGAATCCGTCTGAGTAGCGTATGGTGCTGGTTCAAATATTTGTGACCTATGCCCTACGCGTGGGCGAAACTATCGTTTTAGGCGTGCGCCACGGGGGAGAGGGGAACTTTGTAAATTCGAACCTCATGAAATGACCTAAACACACTCATGGGCTTTCATGTCCCAGCCGGGGCATCCCGCCCTCATAACTAGTTACTCCACTGACTTAGGTGGGAATGTACGTGGGGGCACAACGGAACTGTCACTACGGGGGTATAGAAATGTTCATACATTCATTTCAGTCAAAACATGGCTTAACATTTTCTTTTTTTTTTCATGCAGTGAAATCAACATGGCAAAAGATTGTATCCCTGTTTACTAGCAGCGACCCTGTCCCTGGTGGGGAGCTGTTTAGGGTGGAGGTGACGCCCCTAAGGGCGCAGTACCACGACAACTGCAAACGTTCATTTTACCATGCATACAACGCAGTAAAGCTGCAGCATATAAACTAAGATAAGCCGCAGAACATGGCAGCGGTCTGTGACATGAAACGAAATGTCACAGGAAATGTTTTATAAAATGTAGCACAATGAGTCGAATTAGTGGTTGAATAATTCATAGAATTAGAAAATTTCATTCATATTTTTAGGGCTCATGTCATAAAATTTGTTGCAGAATATGTCTCACAATTTGTAATGAGTATTCCATACATAGAATGGAAAACAACAGACGTCTAAAAGCAATATTAAAAGCAATATATATAAGACAACACCCAATGAGAAAAGGCCTAAAGGCATCCCAAGAAGCAGATGGTTGGAGGAAGTGGAGAAAGACCTTAAAGCCATAGGAGTGAGAGAGTGGAGGAAGAAGACCATGGATCGGGAAAAGTGGAGAAGAGTAGTATGGTAGGCCAGGGCAGGCACGCCGAGAGGGGGGGGCAGGCGGGGTCATTGCCAGGGGGCCCGCATCTGTAAGCGGGCCCGGCCGCCCCGACCATGTCAATTTTTTCACGATTCATTGTTTATTAAGGGGGCCGCAATGATGTCCTGCCCTGGGGCCCGTGTTGGCTCTCGGCGCCCCTGGGCCAGGGCCCTAAATGGGCTGTAGTGCCAAAGAAGAAGGTTCCATAAAATCTGTAACAGTAAAAATCAAATTTGTTATAGAAAATGCTATAAAATTTGTCATGGATCATGTATTAACTGACAAATTGTTATAAATCATGACAAATAATTTGTTATAATAATATTTAAAGAAAACATAAGAATAGATTGTACACAATATGTATGGGATATATTATTTAATATGTCAAGGTCATTCATGAAAATGGAAAGAAAACGAAGTACACATTAGAATGATGATTTATTTTTATTTCTGTCAAGCTGTCATTATCTTTGACATTATCTTTGTCATTATCTTTGTCATTATCTTTGTCGTTATCTTTGTCATTATCTTTGCCATTTATATTTGTTCAAATCTGTTTTGACTGTCGTCTTGTCAGTCAATGAGATTGTGTGTGGGTGGGTGTGCGTGGGTGTGTGCTCATTAGCAAGATCGCATAACCTATTTTATTGAACTGAACTTATGGGTCAACTGGCAGTTAGTCTGTTTGGACCTGTCACAAAAAAGGTCAGTTTTATAGAATGAAACATAAACAATAAATAAACTGGTGGTCAGTGAATGAAATCAACAGGATATGACCCTGCAACTACAGATCTATTGTTTACATTTCACCACCAACACCTGTCGTACTCATGCGCGTGACTGGCGCAGTCAACGGCAACTACTCTATGCTTGCTGGATTGAATTATTTCCCTTGGTGTATTGCAGGTGTGGCCCAAATGTGGCTTTTGGAGCGGCACGCTAGTCTTCAACGCTTTTTGTGCAGTTCTCAATATGTATGCCGGGTTTTTTTTTTCTGTTTTGTTATTATTTTTGCAAGCTAAATTTTAATAAACTGACTGTGTTGCGGCTTTGTAAAGTATTTTATTTTAGTTTATAAACAAATGCGTGTGTCTCTCATCGACCTCATGATTGGCCACCCACATATACCCACCTATACCCACATATACCCACCTATACCCACATATACCCATCTATACCCACATATACCCACATATACCCATCTATACCCACATATACCCACATATACCCACCTATACCCACATATACCACATATACCCACATATACCCACATATACCCACCTATACCCACATATACCCACCTATACCCACCTATACCCACCTATACCCACATATACCCACCTATACCCACATATACCCATCTATACCCACATATACCCACATATACCCATCTATACCCACATATAGCCAGTAATACCCACATATATCCACATATACACATCTATACCCACAGATATCCAGTAATACCCACATATACCCACATATACACATCTATACCCACATATACCCACATATACCCACATATACCCACATATACCCACCTATACCCTCATATACCCACATATACCCATCTATACCCACATATACCCAGTGATACCCACATATACCCACATATACACATCTATACCCACAGATACCCAGTAATACCCACATATACCCACCTATACCCTCATATACCCACATATACCCATCTATACCCACATATACCCAGTGATACCCACATATACCCACATATACACATCTATACCCACATATACCCAGTAATACCCATACACACTCAAATATACCATCTAAAAAACACCCAAAGTTTATTGGTTTAGACTTCAGTTTATTTCAAGACGTTACAAACTTTTCAACTTCTATTGTATTTCAAGACAATGAAACTTTTTAACTTCTATTGTATTTCAAGACGTTACAAACTTTACAACTTCTATTGTATTTCAAGACGTTACAAACTTTACAACTTCTATTGTATTTCAAGACGTTACAAACTTTACAACTTCTATTGTATTTCAAGACGTTACAAACTTTACAACTTCTATTGTATTTCAAGACGTTACAAACTTTACAACTTCTTTTGTATTTCAAGACGTTACAAACTTTACAACTTCTATTGTATTTCAAGACGTTACAAACTTTACAACTTCTATTGTATTTTTCTTTTTTGAAATCTTTTTTTTTGTAGTTTTTTTTACATGCTGATTACTTGCACATTGTTACTTCTGTCTTCATACTTTGGTTTTACATACTTTGGTTTTACATACTTTGGTTTTACATTATTTGGTTTTAGTATGACTTTTTGAAATAAAAGAATATTTGTATAATAAAACATGTAATACTAAATGTTGCACTGGCTGCTTTTCTTTTTTGTCTGGTGTGACGTGACAATTTTTCCAGGGAAAGGGAGGTGAAAGATGGGCGGGGGAAGGGAGGGGCGGACATCAACAGTGTCGCAGCTATCTTTAGTGGCACCCAGGGCGAAATCCTCCCCAATCTTCGCCCCGTCTAGTTATGCCAGTCGGCCCTACCAACTAGTCACACATTCATTTCTTTTAAACTGAAGTATTGTCGCTCCATCTCATAAAAGCCACACAACACTATTGTCGCTCATCTCATAAAAGCCACACAACACTATTGTCGCTCATCTCATTAAAGCCACACAACACTATTGTCGCTCATCTCATAAAAGCCACACAACACTATTGTCGCTCATCTCATAAAAGCCACAAAACACTATTGTCGCTCATCTCATAAAAGCCACAAAACACTATTGTCGCTCATCTCATAAAAGTCACACAACACTATTGTCGCTCATCTCATAAAAGCCACACAACACTATTGTCGCTCTTCTCACATTTATTTTCTTTCAAAAAGCCACCATTGCCCACCCATGTACTATGTCTTGCTTTCACTAAAGCCACTGCATGCCAGGCTTTCTGTATATATAAACAAGTGTTAGATAACTAGTACACTGTGTTAGATAACTAGTACACTGTGTTAGATAACTAGTACACTGTTTTGATTGTCTACCAAGAAATACATTACCTAACATGTTATAAATCTGCAATGAATAGATTCAATGACTTAAAAATGTAAATCACTTGCAATTAAGTGCGGTAAAATCCACAACGAATATTTTTTATAAAAAAGTTATCTTATCACGTGATAGGTTCTTGTCTATTTCTGATAAAGGACTAATATTATATGGGGTAAACCTGAATTTTGTACATTCTATCAGACAGTTTTATTACCATAACTGCCAAACATTTGGTGTGTAGTTTAAATTTAAAAATCAAAATAACCTGTCTAATTTTGAGATGAGCTGTACTTGTTTATAAAGTTGAACAATTTTCAACGGATGATTGTACATTGACTCATTGAAGACTGCAGTTCAAACCCAAGTAAGTTAACTAACAGGCTACAACTAACTCAGAGTCATTCATTTGTACATCTGCATTAGTCCTGTTTGAGAAATATTTTTAGTCACCGTTATGCTGGTACTTTCACATGAAACATAACTTATGACGTCATCATTTTCTGTTGTTTAATTGATGTTTAACACACAGATCCACTTTACAAAACCATCATTCAAATTCAGGTGTGCCCCATTTTAATAATCCCCACCGTAACCGACAGAGCAATGGCCATGAAGGCAGCACGGATGAACATGGAGGCCACTTCACTATGACCTTCGAATTCCCTTGGTCGATAGTAGACAGCTTTATCTATTTGACTGTAGTTTGCCGTTGGTATAATATTGTGGGTTTTTGTTACACTTGCAATGTTATCAATAGTGACACTAGACGGCTCCTGCTGATATCAATGTAACAAATGTATTGTCGGTTGTTTGGTTCACAAATAACAACTAGTAAACCTGATGTGTACATTGACTATATGACGTCAGATAGTGTACTCTTGTCATGTTTATTATTTGATTTTTTACGGTAGGTACATTCGGGGGTGTAGTTTGAACAAAACAGACGGCCTTACATACAGGCCCGTAGCGTGCGAGGGGGAGCAGGGGGGGGGCAGGCCTTCCCCTTTATTTATTTATCACTCATCCATTCCAAGTTAGTTCTTTCTCTCTGTCGTACATTGTTTATTTTTAAGTACCCAGTCTATTATTTTTTTTTCATTGTCAGAGCAGTGAAACTTTAAAACCGTGTCACAGAATATGGACTGACCAAGGCCAACTTTCAAAGTTTAATGTTCGTTTGTCTGTCTCACTGGCTGACAAGTGCTGCACAGGTTTAGTATTTCTAAATTACCTTGTATCAGTCTGGATGATATACAAATGGCCAGAACCACAGACGGCCTGCGCATGGGACGAGCAGACGTCATTGGCCACTTTGGGTTGAAAATAAAGTATATAAATTAATAGATAAAGTCTAAAACCAAGAAAAAAGATAACGTTAAACCATACTGTGTATAGATAATGTTAAACCATATTGTGTATAGATAACGTTAAACCATATTGTGTATAGATAACGTTAAACCATATTGTGCATGGCTACACCTGAAATATGAATTCAAAGAAGGCATACTGTTTATGAAGCCTTTACTCACGTTGTTTTGCTTGCACCCATGGGCATCATTTGCGGGAAAAGGGGGGAGGGGGTATTGCTTTTCATGTCGTTCACATTGAGAGAACAGTGGGTCAAAGAGTGGGTCAAATAGTGGGTCACGACAATGGTGGGTAGCGAAACGTAAGCGTTTGAGAGCCGCTGTATTAGAACACAGACGTGTTTAAACATAGACAGAGAGAGAGAGAAGGGGAGAGGGGGAGAGAAAGAGAGAGAGGAGAGAAAGAGAGAGAAAGAGAGAGAGAGAGAGAGAGAGAGAGAGCGAGCGAGAGAGAGAGAGAGAGAGAGAGAGAGAGAGAGAGAGAGAGAGATGAATGGAGAAATGACAAGGGAAAGAGAGAAGTAATATCAATGGGTCGATGTACATTTTCTAACAGGGCCGTTCTTAGGTCTTTGGATGCCCTAGGCAGATTTTAGTGTCGGACGTTATTCTCTTTGCAGAATATTGTATAGACCGTAGGCCTAATATAGCTGATGAACAACAATAGTGCCCTTGTATGGATATATGCATAAATATTATTTAGGCTCTTATGACATAAGTGTTTGTTTTATTAGAGATTTCTTTTAGGTTGTTGGCGGTGCATTTAATGAACACACATTTTTTTTTGTTAAACATTATTAATATACTAAATAATTTTGTTTTGAAGAAATCGAAACACGACGATATTCAACAGCTCGTGCTAGACTGTCTTAGACATGCGCACAGAGAAAACTTTGACAGCGTGGCATTTCCTGCCCTTGGAATGGGTGGGCTGGATTATCCCCCTTTTGAAGTTTCCATGGCAATGCTGACAGCTATTGGTCAATTCTACGAGGAATACCCGTCAACCAAATTAGAGACTGTGCACATAGCACTGTACGGACCCAGTGACGACTCTATGATGGTAAGATGTTTTACTCTATGATGGTAAGATGTTTTACTCTATGATGGTAAGATGTTTTACTCTATGATGGTAAGCTGTTTTACTCTATGATGGTAAGATGTTTTACTCTATGATGGTAAGATGTTTTACTCTATGATGGTAAGATGTTTTACTCTATGATGGTAAGATGTTTTATTTTTATTTTAAAAGTATTTGCCCATTCATAGAAAGAGCACAGTCAACAAATGCATCAATAATAGTAAAAAAGAAGAGTTCTCAATAACAGCGTTTAGGGCTCAACTGTAGCAGTTATATAGGGCCCCCGTGATGTGGCTGAAGGAGGGGGGCTTTTGGACCCCACCCCCGATAGGGGACAGAAGACTGAAAATGAGCCCTCCTTTAAGTAGGCCTACATTACGTGAATGCACACAAGGTGTTCGCACGGCAACTATTGGGCCCAAATTAAAGAGATCTAATGTTTTGTGGCCCCCACGAAAACCAATCAGAAAAAAAAATTCATTAGCTTGGGTGCCCTATGCCCGTGAGTCCCTTTAGGCATCTTCTTAGCGGGCCGTCGCATACATATTTGTTAGATATTTGACTTGTTTACTTATTTTCCAAGTAGTTTACGTATTTATGTCTCATGCAGATGTTTATACAGAGCGCCATTAAGTTCATCCACAAACTCAACAGAAACCTGGAATACAGTGGTGTGTACAGACGAATGTTTAATATCATCAAGGGCGACACACAGAGAAGCCTGGAGAGAAAACCCTTTGTGAAAGGTTAATGCAAGCATGCGGCATCTTTCTTGTGTAATTTGATGGCCATAATGATCAAGACATGTATGTCTAGGGTTTAAATCCCAGGGAAGAACTTCAATTGATTTTATTTATTTGTATTTAGACGGGTCTTCACTTTAATAAAATAAAAGCCATTTTGGGTCTGCGTTAAATCGAAAGTAAAGAATTAATACAACAGTATTCCGGTTTAAAATCTAATAAAATAAAAGCCATTTTGGGTTCTGCGTTAAATCGAAAGTAAAGAATTAATACAACAGTATTCCAGTTTAAAATACAAGCATGAAAAAATCGGATCTGCCCGAAACCAAAAAAATAACATAGCCTACCGATCAAGCCTAAGGGGGATATAACTCTATGCGAAGGTTTTGCAAGGTACAGCTAGTCTGAAATAATATTTTAAACTCGGGAACTCAAATCCGTTTTTAAGGAAATACAGCAGCATGGGCAGTGATGTATTGATAAAATAACAAGTAAGGGAACGCATAGTGGGAGCAAAAAAAAAGTGAGAGTTGTCGGGACATGAAAAAGTACTCGAACGAGTTCCGGTTCTGAAAAAAAGGTAAGGGAACGTCGTTCCATCGCGTCCTCCCTCACAAAACATCACTGTGCATGTAGCCCTTCCTGTTATATCTTATGCAAAGAGGGGGCACGGCATATAATTCTGCCTAGGACCCCCAGTATCTATGGAAGTCACTACCTAGGGCCCCCAATGATGTAAGAACGACTCTGCTGACCCATATTTCAATCTAATTGTCTTCTGTGCCTAGCTTGAGACTCATTATCCCCACTATCAGCCATTCATTAGCTTAAATTCGGCTTATGACGTCATCAGTTTCTGCTTGTTTACTCTTTATTTACAGTTAAGTCAACGTGGGAAAAGTTTAAAGCGTTCTTCACCCGCAGCTCACCCCTACCCCCAGGGGAACTGTTCAAAGTTGAGGTCACACCAACTTGTTATTCCACACTGAGCTTAAGTGCATTTCAAAGCGCTTACAACGAAATGAAACTCATGTACCTGACGAACGGTTAACAGATGAAAGTCCGCGGTTCCAATCCTAAGCAGTGCTTTAAATTTTTTTTTTAAACCTATAACTTCATATGCATTTAAATAAAGAAGAGAATTTAAATAATTTAAACGTCTTTGTAATCAAATATTTTGTTGAATGTTTGACTGTAACACATGACATGTTTCCGATTGTGTAACAGATCGTAATGAAATATTGCAAAACAGAAGAATTATAAACTGCTACTATCAAATAAATGTGTAATCTGCTCACAAATTTACGTTTCCTTTTAAACTGTCGGTCCCCCATAGGCGATGACCAGTGGCATAACTGGCATTCGTGGGTCGGACTCTCAAACCAGTTGCGTAACTGGCATTTGTGGTGTTTGGGTCGAATATGCCCCCCCCCCAGACATAATATGTATGTGCCCCCCTCTACTCCTTCTCGTTCCAATATGAAAATACCCCCCCCCCCCCACGGGCTGGCGTAATCAGGGGTAGAAGACCCACTATGACAACAGTGTTGGTTTGTGAACCTCCATAACAAACGCATATTTGCACGACCGACCTGTATAAAACAAATATATACAATTATAGAAAGAATATAAAAAAGTATTGTCACAGAAGATCGACTGTGCGTGCGCGTGTGTGTGTGCAGGGGAGAGCATCAGCGTGTAACTGGTGCGCTATGTGTCTGTGTGTAGCTGGACTGTGTGCGTGTAGCTGGACTGTGTGTGTGTAGCTGGACTGTGTGTGTAGCTGGGCTGTGTGTGTAGCTGGACTGTGTGTGTGTAGCTGGACTGTGTGTGTGTAGCTGGACTGTATGTGTAGCTGGACTGTGTGTAGCTGGACTGTGTGTGTAGCTGGACTGTGTGTGTAGCTGGACTGTGTGTGTGTAGCTGGACTGTATGTGTAGCTGGACTGTGTGTAGCTGGACTATGTGTGTGTAGCTGGACTGTGTGTGTAGCTGGACTGTGTGTGTGTAGCTGGACTGTGTGTTTAGCTGGACTGTGTGCGTGTAGCTGGACTGTGTGTGTGTAGCTGGACTGTGTGTGTGTAGCTGGACTGTGTTTGGGCATAGTCTCTGGCAGGTGTGGGATCAGTCTCTGGCATGTGTGGGGTCAGTCTCTGGCAGGTGTTAGCTCAGTCTCTAGCAGCTGTTGGCTCAGTCTCTAGCAGGTGTGGGCTCAGTTTCTGGCAGCTGTGGGCTCAGTCTCTGGCAGCTGTGGGCTCAGTCTCTAGCAGCTGTGGGCTCAGTCTCTGGCAGCCGTGGGCTCAGTCTCTAGCAGTCGTGGGCTAGTTAGTCTCTTGCTCCGCTCCTCCCCGCTATTTGGTGTCAATGACTTGTTACATTTAATTAAAATGATTTCATATAAATAAATCATCATTTGGTCTTCGTCCGGCAATTCTTTCAAATATAAGGACTATAGATGGCCGGCGATTAAAAAGAAATGTTATAATTTATTGGAGGGGGGGGGGGGGTTAACTTAGTAAAACTTTTCAAAACTGGTCAAAGAGAGGTAACCGTAGAATTAATTGAAAAAATAAGTTTTCGCAGTTGTCTTATTTAATCTCCAACCCAAATGTTGTTAAATAATGCATAGAAAATTGTATCGTTTGACCCTTGCATACGTCAAGACGACTTCCGTTTGTATCAGTTTTTGGCAGGTGAAAACATAGAGATGTAAGTAATTATTGATTTAAATATAGCACTAGATAGTTACATTTAATTCATTTAACCGTCGTACACTTTTACCTTTGTTTCGTTAACAGTTTAAAAAGAGTTATTGAATATTGTTATTTTAAAATAATATTCTGTGTTCACTGTAGACTAAATAGGTACTAGATACACTGATCTATGTAATTGGAGATTTCTCTTAATTCGTTGGTTACAAAGAAGCTATTAGGCATACTGAGGTCAGTTGTTAATGATATTCTACGTTTAAGTATTGGTTTTATTATTATTATTTTTTTACATGTACCTTAATTGAAACATATAGCACTCGAATCAGTCGATATAAGTGTTCCTTAGATTTGTATGTCCAGCCACTTCATCTTACGAAAAGTACATCTATGACTACCCTACTCATAAGAAATTTAGGCTGCACCAGAGACTAATTCCCCAGTTTATTTCCCCAAGTACAATAACAACGTAGAATCTAATAAAAAAAACGCACTTGCTACGGCACCAGCAAGTCAGGCACCAGCAAGTCAGAACTCGTATTATTTTTGTCCAAGTACCAGCCATAGATATTGCTCCACACCCTAACCCTATCCCTAACCCTTCCCTATCCCTAACCCTAATCCTAATCCTAACCCTATATTTAAATATTTTTAAAAATAATTTTTTAAAATTGCAACTTTTGATGATTATAGGTCAGTGACTTTCATATGCTAACTTGCTGGTGCCGTAGCCACTGCGTAAAAAAAAATTGATAGCATTGGACCCCTACACTCCGCCCCCAGTCAAATGGGCAGACTGATCCATGATTTACGATGACTCTTGCCCAGGTGACAGGTGGGATACAGACAAAGTAGAAATTAAAGCAGACATACAAGAAGAGAATATGAAAGACCAATAGAAGATTTTAATAGATTAATAATTTATATTGATTCATGTATTAATTTCTGTATTAATTGATATATTTTTAACAGT
The DNA here is from genome assembly GCA_021962125.1 of Bulinus truncatus. Taxonomy (NCBI): domain Eukaryota; kingdom Metazoa; phylum Mollusca; class Gastropoda; family Planorbidae; genus Bulinus; species Bulinus truncatus. Next base: position 1,810,020 of record JAGDYQ010000136.1, on the reverse strand, counting down.
CAATCAACTTAGTGGCTGGGATGGTTAGCTCACATTGTTCCGGTGATGGGTTTGGTTACACTTACCTCTACAACACACACATCCAAAGGATAGATGTGTCAGACTTGTAAAGACCATTGATAAGCCAGATTGGTGGTTTCAAATGTACTTTGCATGATCTTGGTTTGTTTATGTAATTAGCTAATTTAAGAATTAATCATTGTATAATGAATTAGTTAAATAAATTCACATTGCATAGACATTAGCAGTTAATAACCTTTTTATTGATAAAGCTTTATTTATTTATGAATGTCATTTTTTCAGCAACCCAAAGACTAATGCTCATTATGCCTCATCCAATGCCAGCATGTCCCTGATCTAGAGATGTGATTGTTTTAATGGTTGAATCAAATATTTTCTCAAGGGTTCAGGTAAAATAGGGGACGGGTGGTCGTGCGGTGTAGAGCGCTCGACTGTCGACCGGAGGGTCCCGGGTTCGAATCTCAGTTAGAACCTTGGGATTTTTTCAGGTCCTGGTGAAAGTCCCCAAGTCCACCCAGCTTTAAATGGGTACCTGACATTAAGTTGGGGGAGTAAAGGCGGCTGGGCGTTGTGCTAACCACACAACCCCTTCATATGCCGAGGTTATAGAAACAGATGAATTCTACACTTCATCTGCCCCGATGACCCGTTAGGGTTAAGGGAACTTTACTTTTTACTTTTTTCAGGTAAAATGTTGTTTCATTTTGTTACCAAATCAGTGTTTTACAAACCATATGATCAGTGGTTTACAAACTATATGGTCAGTGGTTTACAAACTATATGGTCAGTGGTTTACAAACTATATGGTCTGTGGTTTACAAACTATATGGTCTGTGGTTTACAAACTATATGGTCTGTGGTTTACAAACTATATGACCAGTGGTTTACAAAGTATATGGTCAGTGGTTTACAAACTATATGATTAGTGGTTTACAAACTATATGACCAGTGGTTTACAAACTATATGGTCAGTGGTTTACAAACTATATGATTAGTGGTTTACAAACTATATGGTCAGTGGTTTACAAACTATATGGTCAGTGGTTTACAAACTATATGGTCAGTGGTTTACAGACTATATGGTCAGTGGTTTACATACTATATGGTCAGTGGTTTACAGACTATTTGATTAGTGGTTTACAAACTATATGACCATTAAGAATAAATAAAGTTAAAAAAATTGAGAGACATTAAGAATATAAATCAACCCTTTCACTTTTAACAACAGTTTTGGTTTAATATCTTTGACAGTTTCAGGCAAAGAATATTCCATGGACAATGCTGAACTGGTCTAGGCTATACTGGGAGATGTAATTCATACATCAACAGATGTGGCTGGTTGGTTTTTTCAGCAATGGAATTTGGTTGTGCAAGTATTTTTTTTCTTTTTTAGTTTAAGTTTCCCTGACATGAGGATATATAGTAATTTAAGAGGGAATTAGCAACTGGAAATATGTGAAATTTTTAAATTTTATTTGGACGTATTGAAACGTGGGAATTTAAGCCTTGTCACTGATTCACTCAACTGATTCTTTAGAATTAATTATTTTTGTCTCTGTTTCTCCAACTCTATTGTCTGTTAGTTCTATATATCAGGTTTAGGTATAATATCAGAATCTGAGGTTTTGATAAAAATTTGGAAACTTATGGAATCTGTATGAATTTTGATATTGTCCCATCTCTATTTGTAATGTGTTTTTTGTGTGTATTAGCTATTTGCATTTCTATAGTCTGAATATAAAGGCTAAACAATGTAAACAATGTTTCATAATCATAGAACCACTTTTGAAATGTCACATCCCTTCAATTTACCCACAAGAGCCATCACTGCTAGCTGTAAAATGGCAGAGACATCATGTAGGACATATGTGACTAGAGCTGTTGGGGCTTGAACCTCTGATCTGTACCACACTGGTTAAGCTTGCAGCATCATTACCACTGGGCTAACATTTTGCTTTACTTTGTTTTTTCCTTTTTCAGTAAATGTGAGCCAAGTCTGACGCAAGACTGGAGGATACAGTTGAATCAAGTCTTTCCCTTGTGTTCATTGTGTGTTTGTCCAATGAGTCATGTGACCAGCAGTACTGAATGGGAAACATTCTGCAGTCGGGTAGAAGAAAAGGCTTCAAGTTTTTTTTTACGTTGTTATTTATTTTTTTGAAGCATGTTTGCACTAATGAAGTGCTGTGAATTTTTAAAAGTTTATAATATAAGGTTTACCTCCCCTCTTCCCCCAATTACTGATGTGATTTATTGTTTTGCTGTACTGTTAAACATAATTAAGTGGGTTGTTGTATAAGTCAGGTACAAAATTATTGTCAATCTTATTTACCTAGGAATATTTTACTTGTTTTGAAATTCACTTCAGAATGACCAAGGTTTACTGGCATTAATTGGAAAAAAGATTTTAAATGAGAAAACAATTTTTGTTGTACCTGTAAACAATTACCTGTCGGAAATATTTGGACCAATATTTGTGTGGTCACCCTGTCAGAAATATTTGGACCAATATTTGTGTGGTCACCCTGTCGGAAATATTTGGACCAATATTTGTGTGGTCACCCTGTCGGAAATATTTGGACCAATATTTGCGTTTCTCTCCCAAGCCAGTTTAAGTAATTGTTACCTATGGCATCAACCAAAATATAATATCTGCCATTGTATAATTCTGTTTGAATTATTTTTTCTTTCACATCGTAAAAAATGTTTTAGATCTAGTTTTGAATTTCACCAAATAAATGAAACACTTTAAGATATCTTTGTCAGTCTTTTTTTTAATTGATAGATAAATATAATATGAAATTGTTAAATTAACTTTTGTTAGCATTTTAGTATCAGCAAGAGTATATTTATCATGCAGATTGTAGGTACATGGAGATACATGGCTGGACATTGGAAAGGTGCCGGTTGATCTGACATCAGGACGAATTACATGGCACCATAACTTGTGCTATTTAAACATGATAAGATTAAATTGATTGCGAAATTTAAACAAATATATTATAGAAAATGGTCAGTTTAAATGACTGTTTTTATTGTAAATGGTTAATTAGTACTTTGTTTGATGCAGATTGTAGATACATGGGATTCAATTATTAAATCTTACGGTCATAGGATTTGATCAGTGTTCAGTAAAATGCTAAACAAGATCAATCAATTAAGAAAAATATATTTTTTTTAAAGATTTTAGGATACTAAAAAAAGCTGCCAATTTGAAAATCACAACATTTACATGTCTTTGATAAATATCTTCCATTCATAATACAAAAAAAAAATTTAATTCTGCATTTTACTTGAGATTTTAAAATTGTGTCCAGTTAAATCTGATGGGCAGCAGTCCTGTAATCCAGATCTTTGGCTTCAAAAGTCATCAGTTTATTAAAAGCACATTCTAGAACAGGGGTGGGCAAACTGTTTGAAACATGGGGCACAATGGGTTCTTTAAGTTGGCAGTAGAGCCGGACTAAGAGCAGACGGATGGAGTGTTTATATGAACAAGTAAAATTATTAGGTAAATGTCATACCAGATGTTAGCAAGCAAAGAGCAGGTTAGATCAAACAGCCTGATAGGCCGTGCTTGGCTATTGTTTGCTCATGTCAGCTAAAAATAGAATTATGCATTACATGACTAATTTTTTTAAAAAAAGAAAGCTGATGTAGAAATGAAAGTTCTGTTACTGTTTGATATATAGATCTAACCAAAATATATTTTTAAGACAAACAAGCTCTCTTACAATTATTTTCTAACCATTTTTTGAGGCATTTTTTGGTAAAAAGATTTTCTTGAAATTTCGCATACATGTTCTTGCTTCATGACAATTTATGTTTCAATAAATAATTTTGCAATTAATTAATTAATTTTATCATTTTTCTGATTAACAAATATGAATCTAAATAATTCTCATTAATACTTATCAAGGGATATAACCTTGTTAAGCTCTAGACGAACAACACTAATAAATGGATTATTTCTCTTGTATTAATAAAACTACATATACGCGTTTCCTGCTGAGATATTAAATTCCATCAATTGCTGGAAATAGTGAACGGATAGGTGCCGGTTGATCTGACATCCGGAAGAATTTCATGGCGCCATAACTTCTGCTATTCAAACATTACAAGATTAATTTTTTTTGCAAAATTTAAACAATTAAAAAATTTAATGAAACGGTTAGTTATCAAAACTGTTTTGATCGTTGTAAATACGTTTTTATTTTTTTTTTTGTACAAGCACTGCAAGTCTGCTAGTCTACAACAGTCAAAAATTGAGTCGTGGCATTGGTACGTGACACAATGTGATAGTGTGAGTTATAATGTGACAATGGATTGAATGGACTACAACTAAAACTAAAATTGGGCCTAAAACTAAAACTAGACTAAAACTAAAATTATTACAGAATAAACGAAATAAATCCTGAAACTAAAAAAGGACCTGGGACTAAAACAACACTAGTCAAAGTAGAACGTAAACTGTGTCAAGTTGGTGTTAGATTAGTCAATATTTTGTCTAAATTATGTCCATGCGCCAATATGGAAATACTACATCGAAAAAATTGCCATAATTACAATTATTGTTATCAAATGAACATTTACAAAAATACCCTTTCGAGTAGATACATTTTCATGACAATGGAAGATATATTTCGGCAATAGTATGTCTTCAAATAAGGTTTTATTTCCCTTGAATTAATAAATACATATGGTTATCTCAATATTTCGGTTAAATCTTTTGGATTCATGTTTACTCATTATTTATTCCTTTTATAGTATCTGTAAGATGCACTATTTGTCTCCTTTTTGTTACACAATCTGCGAGTGTTTAATGTCCCCAAAAACATTTCAAATAACAATAGCACAAAGTTTTTTAAAACTAACCGATTTTCTAAAATAAATAATTAAAAAAAACTGTTAATAAATTTAAATCTTTAATGAATTTTTTCGATGCAAGGGACACTGCTCAGTTATCACTGTCGTCCGCCTTAATAAAACACGAGTAAAATTTTTTTGTGTGTACTGAATTGTTTAGATGTAGCAACACTCACCCTGGTGCTCTGTAGGAACGGGAGACACGCTTCAACACCGCCAATATAGCTATGAAATAAATAAAATCTTATTACGAATACTATAACTTGTCACTTAGACCAAACATCTTTTAATAAGTTGTACAAAGATGCAGTTTGCTAAACTGCAGTGTAAATTTTGATGCGCATTTTTAAAAACCTACCCCATGAAAAACTGCGGTCTGCGGGCGAACCATCTATTCTACGAAGTTATTATGACCTAGGACATATCTAATTTCTTTGATGATCGCGCATGCGCATCAACTGGTCGATAATATAAGCAGGGTTGTTAACAATACTCTAAAATTGTATCGTCAATATATACCGATACCAATACTTCATGAAAATAGTATCACCAATACCAATACAAAGACTCAAGTAAAAATGTATCGTTAAATCGATACCGATACAAAATCAATACTTTTGAGAACAACAAAATGTTCTTATTTAAAATATAATGAGTACAAGTTTCTCAAGTTTTTGAAAAATGTAAAAGCAATAGAATACATTGCTAAAGCACAATTTTAATGCTAATCACTTCACCACTTGGCAGCACGTAAGAAGACCATCATTTTAAAATGATCATTGCTTAGCCTAGAACGTAATGGCATAAAAACACGCCCACCCAATGAAACCAGTCACTCAACTGCAGCACTAGCCGTAAGTCCAGTGTTCAGTTGCAGGTATAGTTTCTTAATGCTTGGGTAGACTGCTAATGACAACATTTTTAATGAATTATTTTCAAGATATCTGTCTACTTTAGCAGAACTGATACTATTAAGCAATTCGTCCTGGTAAAGTTAGTAGCTATCTGGAACAAACAAAATCGCTCATCTTTGTCTTCGGCAATCGGCACGTATCTCGTTACTCCCGGTGATCTTTGTCTTCGGCAATCGGCACGTATCTCGTTACTCCCGGTGATCTTTGTCCGCGGCAATCGGCACGTATCTCGTTACTCCCGGTGATCTTTGTCCGCGGCAATCGGCACGTATCTCGTTACTCCCGGTGATCTTTGTCCGCGGCAATCGGCACGTATCTCGTTACTCCCGGTGATCTTTGTCCGCGGCAATCGGCACGTATCTCGTTACTCCCGGTGATCGCCCTTGTTAAAGATTGGGGAGGAGATGGGTCGATGTTATTCACATCTCAATCTATCAGGTAGTAAATGAAATCAATGTAATAACAACGTGGTATTCAATATATGCATAAATTAACTCATCTGCATATTTTTATATTCACTCCCCACGTCTAATTTTCAGAGGTCGCTGGCTGTACAACAGTTTTTTTTTTTACAAGTAGTGTAGTCTGGTCTGTTAAATTACTAGCGTCTGTACTCATATCAATTGATTTCTATTCTAACAGAAGTATTTATTTACTGTGATACTGTTTGAAGGTAATAACCGGTTTCTGAAAAGGATGAGTAAAACTGTAAAAAGTGTAAAATGTCCAGGTAATGGGATGAGTATATCTGTAAACACTGTACAATGTCCATGTTATGGTCTCAGTGAATTTGGCGGGATGAATGATATACCACAATCAGTGGGGATGTGTATTTGACTGATGGTATACCACAATCAGTGAGGATGTGTATTTGACTGATGGTATACCACAATCAGTGGGGATGTGTATTTGACTGATGGTATACTACAATCAGTGGAGATGTGTATTTGAGTTGGAATCCTCAAGGAAAAAGAAAGAGAGGTCGGCCTAGAAACACCTGGAGGCGAGAATTTGAAGCGGACATCACCAGGATGGGGTTCAGCTGGAAGCAGCTGGAGAGAATGGCTCAGGATAGAAGTCGCTGGAGATCTTTAGTTGGTGGCCCATACCCCGATAGGAGTGACGGGCAATGTTGATGATGATACTACAATCAGTGGGGATGTGTATTTGACTGATGTTATACTACAATCAGTGGAGATGTGTATTTGTCAGGACTGATGGTATACCACAATCAGTGGAGATGTGTATTTGACTGATGTTATACCACAATCAGTGGAGATGTGTATTTGTCAGGACTGATGGTATACTACAATCAGTGGGGATGTGTATTTGACTGATGTTATACCACAATCAGTGGAGATGTGTATTTGTCAGGACTGATGGTATACTACAATCAGTGGGATGTGTATTTGTCGGGACTGATGGTATACTACAATCATACATGGAGATGCTTCCCCTAACATTTTAATAATTATTTCACAAACTATATTTTCTGCAACTGTATACTGATGGCATTGTTTATTGCAATGTATACAAACAAATTCAGGTCTAGTTTTGACTGTAGAGACAGAAAAAAAGTAAAAGATCTGTTAACTTTGTTACAAGAATACAGCTAACAAATAAAGTGAAATACTTTTAGATAATGAAAATTCTCTCCCTTGTCCTAAAGCTATAGCATCTAAAATTCTTTAGTAAATTTAATCTAGTCCTATTACAATAAAATATAGGTCATGCCATTATTAACAGTTAAAATAATTATTAAACAAACAATGAGCCTGCATTGGTGCATACACATTTATTACCAATGATACTTTTAATTTTATTGAACATTTTTTTCAATCCCCCAAAATCTTTGTGGTTTAGTTACCTCTAACAAATAAACATAGTTACAAAAAATGTGTATTTCCTCAGTGAATTTAATTGACAGTTCTAAGATATTATCTATATGTTAAACTGTAACAGAATAAAGAAACTTATCCAACTAATGGAGTTTTTAAAAGATTCGAAAATAATCCGTACTATATTAGGATAAAAAAAATGTATATGAAAAGAACACAATGACACAACTTTTTTAAGTTATCAAAGTCTATTCACCATTTTATGAATGTAAGTTTTAAAGGTAAATTTACAAACATAAGAATATTGTTGAAGACTGTTACAATCATTATATGTAAACAGAACTGAAAACAGTACAGCTGTCTACTTGTGTAAGTTGTATCTGTATTTATATTGTCCTCAAAAGTGATAATCTTTCCTTGGGCTCCAAAGCTCTCTAATGTTCATTGAAGTCAAGTCGGAAACACAGGAATCAACCTTTTGCTACCCTCCAGGTGTGAGACCACCATCTTATGGAATTTGTTCACTGTGTCCTAATCAAACAAGAGAAGTTCATGGTTTAGTCTATTAACAGAAGTTCATGGTTTAGTCTATTAACAGAAGTCTATGGATTAGTCTATTTGAGTTATAAAAATCTAAATGATAAGATATTCATATGCAAAAAACAGGATCAACAGGCTATATCTTAGCTTAAAAGTTGATGATAGCACTTGCAGTTTAGTTCAAGTTGTTTCATGATGATAGCACTTGCAGTTTAGTTCAAGTTGTTTCATGATGATAGCACTTGCAGTTTAGTTCAAGTTGTTTCATGATGATAGCACTTGCAGTTTAGTTCAAATTGTTTCATGATGATAGCACTTGCAGTTTAGTTCAAGTTGTTTCATGATGATAGCACTGCCAGTTTAGTTCAAGTTGTTTCATTTCTCGGTTCGCTCCATCTCTTCTGTAGTTCTTTATTCACCCTATTTAAAAAAAAAATTTTTTATTTGGTTAATAAGATGCTGCATGAATATTATTACTAAAAAAAAATAACTTTTTTCTTATTTCAATTTTTTAAATAAAACATCACATTAAAAACTAACAGTGAATTGAGACAAATTAAAAATTAATTTGACAAGTAGCGATTAGTGTCTTATCAATGCTGAAAAAAACATTTAGCCTGTATTGTCAATTGTTTCTTTTGAAAATTTTCAATCATAAAGTCGGCCAGTTAATTCAACATTCTAAACTTACTTTTTTTAAATATTCAAAGAAATCTTATCTCATTTATTTATCTTCTATGTTTTCTTTAAAAAATTTGAATTCTGATTTCACCATTTAGATGACTCTTGCTGTGTATAATGAAAAAGATACAAACTAGTAAACTTCTCAAAAGTATTTATATCTGAAATAAAGATGACCAACGATAAGAAGTTTATTAAGCTTACCTTTTACATTCTTTCCTTTTGAGACATTACAAAAGCTTCCATACTGTAAACTTCAGATGTGGCAACTTCAAAAACATTTCATGCCCAGTCTCAACTCAATGAAGAGGTCAGCTCGACAGCTTTAGAATTTCCAGCACAAAAGATCACATGAGCAAATAACATTCATTTTCTGCTTAACAACTAAAGAGATAAAAAATTATTTGTAATTTGAAATGAAGAAAAAAAAAAAATAAAATAATCGGCTATTACAGAATGATTAATTTAATAAATTTCAGAGGGTCAAAAGAGATAGAAGATTATGGTCATGGTTCAAAGTTACTGTCAAAAACTTTGAAAAATCATGCACTACCATAAATTTAATCAATAAGCTTTTTATTTGGCTCTTTTTAAATGAGTATAATTTTTAAAAATACATGTGTGGTTGTTAAATGATAAGATTTTCTTTTTTATAAAGTCCAAAAACTAAAACAGAAAATTAAAGCTTCAGATTTTAAAATAAAATAAAACATTGCTATCAAGCTAAATCTAATGCTGTCAACTTTACATCAGCTCTTATAGTAGCAGGAAAAAGACGAGACCATATCAGGGATGGCAATTACACAGCAGTGACAGCACACGTACCTGATTTGGTGAACCAGATTAAATTCCTGATGTAAACACCTAAAAGTGAAGGATACAGGTTAGATTGAATGAAATTCATTAAAAAAAAACTATTTTTAATTTTATAATTGTTTGTTTTTATTAAAAAATATAGTTCGACAATAAAAAAAATTCCATCGCAGATATCTCATGAATGAAGTCAATCACATTATTTTACTTCTCCAATGTTTTCTAATCATTTTTCTGATAATGTTACAAGCTCTTATTTTATATAAAGTACAAAGATATGTAAAAAAAAATAAAAAATAATAATATTAAAAATAAATAAATATTTAAGATAAATATAAAAGTTCTTAATAATAAAATCAATATTTCATTCTAAGACGAGTTTTAAACCATTTTTCTACATAAATTAAACAAATTTCTGCATTAATTAAATAGCAAAGAGAAAAAATATCAACAATTGATGATATCAATGATATGATGACTCAAAACAAAATGTAATAATAATAATAAAAATGAAAAACAAAAATGGGTTTTAGAACTGAACAGTTATTGATTTTTTTTTTTTTTTTTTTTTTTTTTTTTTTTTTTTTTTTTTTTTTTTTTTTTTTTTTTTTTTTTTTTTTTTTTTTTTTTTTTTTTTTTTTTTTTTTTTTTTTTTTTTTTTTTTTTTTTTTTTTTTTTTTTTTTTTTTTTTTTTTTTTTTTTTTTTTTTTTTTTTTTTTTTTTTTTTTTTTTTTTTTTTTTTTTTTTTTTTTTTTTTTTTTTTTTTCCCCCCCCCCCCCCCCCCCCCCCCCCCCCCCCCCCCCCCCCCCCCCCCCCCCCCCCCCCCCCCCCCCATTACAAAAACATTTACTTACTCTAGCAGATCCATGGAGTAGTGAATGAAGTCAATCTATCAAGTTACAAAAATCCTCTTACAGTTTGTAAAATATCAGTTTGTTTTTTACAACTGGAGATAAGCTTTTTTTTTCAAACAAAAAAATACTAAGAAATAATTTCATTTCTGAATATCATCATACCCCCAATTCATGTACATAAATTTTAAACAATAACTTTGTCAGTGTAATCGAAATGGATGCAAAGAAAAAAAAAATATCTTAAAAAAATTTTACAACTGGTTTGAAGAATGTCTATGAAGAGCTGGATTTATATACATCTGCTGAAAGTTATAACTATAGACAGTCTAGATTCGAGAGAACATAGATATAACAAAAATAATTTGATGGATATGTTTAATGTATTCTTACTATATGATATATCAGAAAAGAAAGTAATTGAGGCAGAAGACAGAGTTTATCAGTGTTGCCATAATTATGGCATATAATTTTATATTACAAATAGAAAAACAGGAAAATACAACAAAAAAACGTAAAAATAATTTTGACTTCAATAGCCGCAGTCAATATACTATTTGTAATTTTATCGCTAGTACAATGCCTACCTACTTAAACTTGTCATTAAAGTTAATTTTGGTCAGGCTAGCAACGGAAACAAGCACTTCCTGCATCCAGCTTTCAACTTAAAGTTAAAGTATTATTTGCTGACATTTGGGTTGGAGACTAGGATAACTGCGAAAAGAATAATATTTCAAAATAATTCCACGATTACCTCTCTTTGACCACATTTATTTTTTTACGTTTTTCTTCAGTTCTTGTCTGTCCGGTAATTTGGCAATCCAATTTTAGACCACTTTCCGATAAGCTATAGCTCTGATACTTTCAATAAAACTCAGAACCCAATGACAATGCAATATTCTTACTATTTCATTATGATTTGTTTGTAGTGAGTGCACGTTCTATGCGTTGTTAGGAAACAATTGGATTGGAGACTAGGATAACTGCGACAGGAAAATATCTTTTAAAATAATTCAATGGTTATCTCTCTTTGACCATATTTTGTAAAGTGTTTTTTTTGGGGGGGGGGGGTAATTAAAAATATTTTTCATAATTATATAATCAACATTAAAAAAAAATCCACAAGCCGTAAAGTAATTTTAACGGAAAAATACAGACAGACATGTATACAGACGTTAACAATTATACATTGAAAGATGATAATGTTATAAGTTGCTACTGATATCAATCTAACAAATGTATTGTCGGTCGTTTTGTTCACAAATAACAACTAGTAAAGCTGATGTGTACATTGACTATATGACGTCAGCTTCTGTCGAACTAAACAGACGGTCTTACATAATTAATGTACATTCGTTTTAACGGTTTTAAAGACGAGTCCTCACTTTAATATAAATAACAATCTGAAATAATATTTTAGACTCGAGGTCCTCACTTTAATATAAATAACAATCTGAAATATTATTTTAAACTCGAGGTCCTCACTTTAATATAAATAACAATCTGAAATAATATTTTAAACTCGAGGTCCTCACTTTAATATAAATAACAATCTGAAATATTATTTTAAACTCGAGGTCCTCACTTTAATATAAATAACAATCTGAAATAATATTTTAAACTCGAGGTCCTCACTTTAATATAAATAACAATCTGAAATAATATTTTAAACTCGAGGTCCTCACTTTAATATAAATAACAATCTGAAATAATATTTTAAACTCGAGGTCCTCACTTTAGTATAAATAACAATCTGAAATAATATTTTAAACTCGAGGTCCTACTGTCTAATTATTAATTCCCGTTATGCAAAGAGGGGGCCAGACATATAATTTTGCCTAGAGCCCCCCCCTCCCCCCAAAGATGTAAGAACCACTCTGCTGACCCATTTTTCAACCTAACCCTACAGTGTCCAATTTATTTTTTTTATATTTGTACTATTATTAACATCAGATTGGAAATGCTTTTCCGCTAATTTTACATCCCTCTGAGACAACGTGAATAAATACATTCACCTTTTTAGGCCAAAGATTATAATAATGAAAAAATATGGTTGATTCATATATGAATCATGGGGCACTGTAGGGCTAATTGTCTTCTGTGCCTAGCTTGAGACTCATTATCCCCACTATCAGCCATTCAGTAGCTTAAAATCAGCGTATGACGTCATCAGTTTCTGCTTGTTTACTTTTTACTTACAGTTAAGTCAACGTGGTAAAAGTTTAAAGCGTTCTTCACCCGCAGCTCACCCCTACCCCCAGGGGAATTGTTCAAAGTTGAGGTCACACCAGCTTGTTATTCCACACTGAGCTGCATTTCGAAGTGCTTACAACGAAATGTAACTCATGCACCTGACGAACGGTTAACAGATGAAAGTCCGCGGTTCCAAACCTATATAAGGAGTGCTTTTGATTTTTTTTTTTTAAACCTATAACTTCATGTGCATTTAAATAAAGAAGAGAATTTAAATAATTTAAACGTCTTTGTAATCAAATATTTTGTTGAATGTTTGACTGTAACACATGACAGAGTACCCCCTACGCCCCCATCGAATGTTGCCATTGGTAACGCCTTTTGTTGGTTGTGATCGTGATTGTGTATTATATGAGTAGTAGTAGTGGTTATAGTAGTTTTAGCAATAGTATATATATATATATATACGTATGTGTGTATGTGTGTTTAGTAATAGTATATATATATATACGTATGTGTGTATGTGTGTTTAGAAATAGTATATATATATATACGTATGTGTGTATGTATGTTTAGTAATAGTATATATATATACGTATGTGTGTATGTGTGTTTAGAAATAGTATATATATATACGTATGTCTGTATGTGTGTTTAGTAATAGTGTATATATATATATATACATATGTGTGTATGTGTGTTTAGAAATAGTATATATATATATATATATATATACGTATGTCTGTATGTGTGTTTAGTAATAGTGTATATATATATATACGTATGTGTGTATGTGTGTTTAGAAATAGTATATATATATATATATACGTATGTCTGTATGTGTGTTTAGTAATAGTGTATATATATATACGTATGTGTGTATGTGTGTTTAGAAATTATATATATATATATATATATATATACGTATGTGTGTATATGTGTTTAGTAATAGTATATATATATACGTATGTGTGTATGTGTGTTTAGAAATAGTATATATATATACGTATGTGTGTATGTGTGTTTAGAAATTATATATATATATATATATATATATATATATACGTTTGTCTGTATGTGTGTTTAGTAATAGTATATATATATATATATATATATATATATACGTATGTGTGTATGTGTGTTTAGAAATAATATATATATATATATACGTATGTGTGTATGTGTGTTTAGAAATAGTATATATATATATATATATATATATATATATATATATATATATATATATATATATATATATATTAGGGTGTCCCAAAAATGCTCGAAAAAATTTTTTTTTTAAATCTTTGGTGTCTCACCCCCTGAAATGTGTCTCTTGGGTACAATGAGTGAATTGGTGAAGTTGTAGCTCATTTGAACAATATTTAGAGGTCCCAAGAGCTTTTAAAATTCAGTATTAGGCCAACATAAAAATCCAGACGAATCATGGCTCAAATAATTTGCAGTTTTACATGCCATAGTTGAATAAAATGAAGTTTAAATATACTTATATTTATCTCATTGCTACCATTAACTAGAGTTGAAATTATGTGATTCTTAATTAGAAAATGTAATAAATGCTAGAAAGCATATAAAATACCTAATGTGCTAAATTTAAGCAATGTGCATATTTTTTGAAGATTTAATTTTTTTAAACTAAGCATGCTAAATTGTCAGGCATCATATCACCAAAAGTTGCTGCAGTGCTGGACAGAAGGGAGAGAGGGAGTAGGGAGAAAACAGAAGGTAAACAGAAAACCTTATTTTAAACCCGGGCAAAGCCGGGTACTTGCAACTAGTATATATATATACGTATGTCTGTATGTGTTTTTAGTAATAGTGTATATATATATATACGTATGTGTGTATGTGTGTTTAGTAATAGTATATATATATATATATATATATATATATATATACGTATGTGTGTATGTGCGTATGTCTGTATGTGTGTTTAGATATATACATAAACCTCTCATACACTAAATATGCCCACAACACACACAGACGTACACATATATAAGTTACACACATACAAACAGAGATTTTAAATAAATGTATAAATTGCAGTCATATCTTGTCTTATAAGTCATAATATTTGACTGAATTTCTATCCTATAGCTGTACCAACACATCTGTCTATCCCCCCAACACATCTCTCTATCCTATAGCTGTACCAACACATCTAACTCTCTATCCTATAGCTGTACCAACACATCTAACTCTCTATCCTATAGCTGTACCAACACATCTAACTCTCTATCCTATAGCTGTACCAACACATCTAACTCTCTATCCTATAGCTGTACCAACACATCTAACTCTCTAACCTATAGCTATACCAACACATCTAACTCTCTATCCTATAGCTGTACCAACATATCTATCTATCCTATAGCTGTACCAACACATCTAACTCTCTAACCTATAGCTATACCAACACATCTAACTCTCTATCCTATAGCTGTACCAACATATCTATCTATCCTATAGCTGTACCAACACATATGTCTATCCTATAGCTGTACCAACACATCTAACTCTCTATCCTATAGCTGTACCAACACATCTAACTTTCTATCCTATAGCTGTACCAACACATCCAACTCTCTATCCTATAGCTGTACCAACACATCTAACTCTCTATCCTATAGCTATACCAACACATCTAACTCTCTATCCTATAGCTGTACCAACACATCTAACTCTCTATCCTATAGCTGTACCAACACATCTAACTCTCTAACCTATAGCTATACCAACACATCTAACTCTCTATCCTATAGCTGTACCAACATATCTATCTATCCTATAGCTGTACCAACACATCTAACTCTCTATCCTATAGCTGTACCAACATATCTATCTATCCTATAGCTGTACCAACACATATGTCTATCCTATAGCTGTACCAACACATCTAACTCTCTATCCTATAGCTGTACCAACACATCTAACTCTCTATCCTATAGCTATACCAACACATCTAACTCTCTATCCTATAGCTGTACCAACACATCTAACTCTCTATCCTATAGCTATACCAACACATCTAACTCTCTATCCTATAGCTGTACCAACACATCTAACTCTCTATCCTATAGCTATACCAACACATCTAACTCTCTATCCTATAGCTGTACCAACACATCTAACTCTCTATTCTATAGCTGTACCAACACATCTAACTGTCTATCCTATAGCTGTACTAACACAACTGTCTATCCTATAGCTGTACCAACACATCAAACTCTCTACGAAAATAGACAACAGTATTGACAGACAAATAAACAGACCCTATGGTGTGTTTTTGTTTTATTTAGTCCTTTGCCAAACAATAGCATTTAATTGAGACTGAATGTGTTGATTTTATTTGTTATGGGTTTTTGTGGTATCAAGAAAACTGAGCAATGAATGTCCTCTGTCATAAATCAACATCGGTGTTGGACATCAATTTCTTGTAAATAAATGACGTCAGTCATAGGCAGGCAGTTTTCTACATCAGTGTCATGATTATCAGTTTTTTTGTTGTTGCTTTTCTCGGTTTTTTTTGTTTTGTTTGTTTTTCGCCGTTGTTGTTTTTTTTGTATTGTACTTGATAAACCCCTGTACATTTTGGATAGCAAGAATCAATCTGCTGAATGAGTCAATTTTATGTTTCATATATTTTAAGAACCTTGTTCAAGGCCGTCTCGTAATGAAAAGAGGGCAGTTATACATGCCCCGGGGTGACACCCCTTTGTTAACTGACCAATCATATTTTGAGTTTTTTTTTTTTTTAATTATTGAAAGTCAGGGACACCAGTCGAAGAGTTTGTCCCGTGGACTTTGTGTCCGGTAGTTAATGACTTTACTTTGTGAGCATCATTGGGATGGGGGGGTGGGAGGGGGGTGACAGTCAACATAGCAACATCTTCTGTGTACATGTATTAGTTGTACAAAAACATGGACTACAATTCTTAGAAGAAAGAAACTAAAACACGAGACAAATCATAATATAATAACTTCATGATGTTTCGACTTCAGTCTAGCACCAACCAAAAATTAATGATTAAAAAAAAGTATATTTCATAAAAAACAATGATCGCTAATGATATGAAACAATTTACTTTTTAGAATAAAATTCCTCTTCCAGGACTCAGTCTGATGCTTAGATCGCGAGTTCCTTTGGCCTGCCCCCTTCCCCCCCCCCATAATGGCCTATATAACAAACGGCTGGAGTTTGTACAATTTAATGTATCCAATGAGTTGTTTTTTTTAATGCGGGGCCTCGAGTTACTGACTCATTCTTCACTCTACCCCAAGGTCAGCGTGACATAACGGTGAAATAATTCACAGGTACTCGCGAATGTGGTTAACAGGGGAAGAAACATTTTTTTTATCATTTCCCTAGTTGAGCAATAAACATGGCAATAAACATTTTTTTACAATTTAAACATAAAAAAAAGCCTGCCGTCCTTTATGAGAGAGTGTTGTATTAAAAACACTGTATTACCTCAATCCTGTGAACGTAAAATAAAAAAAATTGTCCGTGAGTTGTAGAAGATGGGACATTTATGGTCGACATCGGACCACGGTAAGTGTATATATAGTAAATAGATGGAGCTAGTAGCGAGTATACCACCCTAGGTGTCCGCAACATACGGTAATATGAGATAGTTGTTGGCCAGTTGGCCGTTGTTGTGTTTTTCATTTTACTTGTGAAGGTTGCAGAGGTATGGATGCGTGTGAGTGTGTGTGTGTGTGTGTATGTATGTGTGTCTGTGAGCTTGTGTCTGTTTAAGTGAGTGTGTTTGTATGTGTGTGTGAGAGTGTTTATGTGTTTGTATGTGTGTGAGTGTGTGTGTTGGTATGTGTGTGGGTGTTTGTCTGTGTGTTTGGGTCTGTGTGTGTCTGTGTATTTGTGTGTGTGTGTGAGTGTGTTTGTGTCTGTGTGAGTGTGTGTGTTTGTATATGTTTGAGGACGTGTTTATGTGTTTGTATGTGCGCTTACATACTACGCAAAATTTAAGTTTGACAGATAACAATATAGGTTTAATCCGATAACTTAAGCTTGAATCTGATTTGAGTTAAATAGACACATTGTCTAACAATTTTTTAAAAAAGTTTATAAATGTAACTAAACTATGTTTATAAATGTAACTAAACTATGTTTATAAATGTAACTAAACTATGTTTATAAATGTAACTAAACTATGTTTATAAATATAAATATATGCATGTAAGTAATAATGTGTTTTAACCCAGTAAATATAGTTTTTAATTTAATAATGTTATATTTCACTTAACAAAAGCATATAAATTAATAATTGTGTATAAATGCTTCGATACAATTAATCTTTGATTAATAAATATTTGTTTCAGCAATTGTTATCTGTTTTTCTTTTTAACTCCAGCAAATATATATATATATATATTTTAAAATACGTTTTGTTATTGATTATTTGTTACTCATTTCACCTTTATGTAGCCAATCAACACAAGCTTATGAGCCAATGAACAAACATGTGTATGTTTGTATATGTAGCGGGAGGAGGGAAGTAGATATAGACAGAGGGAGGGTAGAGATATAGACAGAGGGAGGGTAGAGATATAGACTGAGGGAGGGTAGAGATATAGACAGAGGGAGGGTAGAGATATAGACTGAGGAAGGGTAGAGATAGACTGAGGGAGGGTAGAGATATTAGTCTGAGTCACAGAATGTTCTTCACTAACGTAAATTTGTTTTCAGTGCCAGCTTTAAAAAATGACCGGGCTATTGACAGTTGTGGTCCTTCTCGTGCTGACCCCACTAGTGTACGGCTCTGACTATTCAGAAGGTATGTCCCTCCCCCCCCCATAATGTGTTCTATGTCTATATTACGACATGACCCATCTTAGCTCAAAGTGTCTGTTAATTTGTATCTACTTTAAACTTGTAAAACTTCACACGTATATACGACTAGAACGCTCGACTAGAAACTTTTAATCAACTATAGCACTCCGTAAGCTAAATACATAAACTGTAGCGATTAGCAAACTTGACACACAAACAAGAGCAGTTGACAAACTTGACACACAAACAAGAGCAGTTGACTAACTTAACACACAAACAAGAGCAGTTGACAAACTTAACACACAAACAAGAGCAGTTGACAAACTTAACACACAAACAAGAGCAGTTGACAAACTTATTACACAAACAAGGGCAGTTGACAAACTTAACACACAAACAAGAGCAGTTGACAAACTTATTACACAAACAAGAGCAGTTGACAAACTTAATACACAAACAAGAGCAGTTGACAAACTTAATACACAAACAAGAGCAGTTGACAAACTTAATACACAAACAAGAGCAGTTGACAAACTTAATACACAAACAAGAGCAGTTGACAAACTTAACACACAAACAAGAGCAGTTGACAAACTTATTACACAAACAAGGGCAGTTGACAAACTTAACACACAAACAAGAGCAGTTGACAAACTTATTACACAAACAAGAGCAGTTGACAAACTTAATACACAAACAAGAGCAGTTGACAAACTTAATACACAAACAAGAGCAGTTGACAAACTTAATACACAAACAAGAGCAGTTGACAAACTTAATACACAAACAAGAGCAGTTGACAAACTTAACACACAAACAAGAGCAGTTGACAAACTTATTACACAAACAAGGGCAGTTGACAAACTTAACACACAAACAAGAGCAGTTGACAAACTTATTACACAAACAAGAGCAGTTGACAAACTTAATACACAAACAAGAGCAGTTGACAAACTTAATACACAAACAAGAGCAGTTGACAAACTTAATACACAAACAAGAGCAGTTGACAAACTTAATACACAAACAAGAGCAGTTGACAAACTTAATACACAAACAAGAGCAGTTGACAAACTTAATACACAAACAAGAGCAGTTGACAAACTTAATACACAAACAAGAGCAGTTGACAAACTTAATACACAAACAAGAGCAGTTGACAAACCTAGCACAATAACCCCCACCCCCGTCTTCCAGTAAACACCTCCTCTGTATTCCCGATGTTTCCATCTCCAGAGGTGACCTGCAGTCCACACAACTGCATCGCTGGCCGGGCCTCCTGTGCTCACGACCGCTGCGTCTGCAACAACCCCCCTTACTCCTGGGGTCGAGGTGACTTCGCCTGCTACAGACACAGTGAGTGACCTTGGGTTCTATTACTATTTGTGAAACCAAAAAAAATTTCAAACACGCGCGCAAACATCTATGTGTCTATTGTCGATCTATGCACCACCACCCATCAGTCTATCCATCTATCTATCCAGTATCTATCTATCTATCTATCCAGTATCTATCTATCTATCCAGTATCTATCTATCTATATATCAACCTATCCCTCATATGTCTATACATTTATCTATCTAATAATGTATCGATCAATCCATTATCCATTTATCTATTATATATAAATCTTCTATGTATCCATCATTTAATAATCCATCTAATTATCTATCAATCTATATGTCTAAATATCTGACCACCATTATTCTATTTATCTTTACATGTCGACATCCATTAATTAGTATATTTATATCTCGCGACATCCTCGATTTATCCAGCATATATCCATCCAATTAATTATTTACCAATCCATAGTCTATCAATATTTGAATCTATCAATGTTACCCATCCATCCACCCATCCATCCATCCATCATTTCATATAATTATTTTATTTAACTATTCATCTCTCTTACTATTTATCCACACACACGCACAAACATACACACACGCACGCACACACGCATATATATATATATATATATATGTTTTAATACATCTTAAATTGTTTATTACTTGAACAGACACAGTGGCCGCTGAGGTAAAGAATGACCCACAACTGACCACATTCAACAACGAGACTGTCAAGTTCCAAGATCCCTGTAGGTATCTACTGACCTCGGTCAAGCAAGAGTTGAAGAACAAATACGGAACCAAGATTGGATACTGCTACTTCAATGTAAACAAATCAATTGTACACTTTGATACTATTCACACGTGTGTTGTCGTGTATATAGTCTGTACTTTAATTAAGAATTACTACGGCAATACTTTGTGTGTTAATACTGATGGGAATACTGATGGGTTACTTTGTGTGTTAATACTGATGGGTTACTTTGTGTGTTAATACTGATGGGTTACTTTGTGTGTTAATACTGATGGGTTACTTTGTGTGTATTAATACTGATGGGTTACTTTGTGTGTTATTACTGATAGGTTACTTTGTGTGTTAATACGGATGGGTTACTTTGTGTGTTAATACTGATGGGTTACTTTGTGTGTTAATACTGATGGGCTACTTTGTGTGTTAATACTGATGGGTTACTTTGTGTGTTAATACTGATGGGTTACTTTGAATTACTTCAGGTCCACGCCTACCACAAGAGAATCAGAGGCAAGATTGTAGTGGACGGTATCGAGATAGCCGTTAGGTTTGAGATTGGCTACGACACGCATAAAGAGTTGTCCGTCAACACATACGGCCAGCAGGGACACGTGAGTAACACATTGGGTGTCTGTAGTGCTCACCAGCATTAAGTAATACATTGGGTGTCTGTAGTGCTCACCAGCATTAAGTAACACATTGGGTGTCTGTAGTGCTCACCAGCATAAAGTAATACATTGGGTGTCTGTAGTGCTCACCAGCATTAAGTAATACATTGGGTGTCTGCAGTGCTCACCAGCATTAAGTAATACATTGGGTGTCTGTAGTGCTCACCAGCATTAAGTAACATATTGGATGTCTGTAGTGCTCACCAGCATTAAGTAATACATTGGGTGTCTGTAGTGCTCACCAGCATTAAGTAATAAATTGGGTGTCTGTAGTGCTCACCAGCATTAGGCTGCCAGTGTCGGGATTCAGTATAGTTTAAAAACAACTAACCAGCATGTGACGTAATGAATGATTCGGAGCTAGGCTGAGAAACAAAAATATTTGTTTGTATGTATGTGTATTTGTTTGTATGTATGTGTATTTGTTTGTATGTATGTGTATTTGTTTGTATGCATGTGTATTTGTTTGTATGCATGTGTATTTGTTTGTATATATGTGTATTTGTTTGTATGCATGTGTATTTGTTTGTATGCATGTGTATTTGTTTATATGTATGTGTATTTGTTTGTATGTATGTGTATTTGTTTGTATGTATGTGTATTTGTTTGTATGCATGTGTATTTGTTTGTATATATGTGTATTTGTTTGTATGTATGTGTATTTGTTTGTATGTATGTGTATTTGTTTGTATATATGTGTATTTGTTTGTATGCATGTGTATTTGTTTGTATGCATGTGTATTTGTTTGTATGTATGTGTATTTGTTTGTATGTATGTGTATTTGTTTGTATGCATGTGTATTTGTTTGTATGCATGTGTATTTGTTTGTATATATGTGTATTTGTTTGTATGTATGTGTATTTGTTTGTATGTATGTGTATTTGTTTGTATATATGTGTATTTGTTTGTATGCATGTGTATTTGTTTGTATGCATGTGTATTTGTTTGTATGTATGTGTATTTGTTTGTATGCATGTGTATTTGTTTGTATGCATGTGTATTTGTTTGTATATATGTGTATTTGTTTGTATGTATGTGTATTTGTTTGTATGCATGTGTATTTGTTTGTATATATGTGTATTTGTTTGTATGCATGTGTATTTGTTTGTATGCATGTGTATTTGTTTGTATGTATGTGTATTTGTTTGTATGTATGTGTATTTGTTTGTATGCATGTGTATTTGTTTGTATGCATGTGTATTTGTTTGTATATATGTGTATTTGTTTGTATGTATGTGTATTTGTTTGTATGTATGTGTATTTGTTTGTATGCATGTGTATTTGTTTGTATGCATGTGTATTTGTTTGTATGTATGTGTATTTGTTTGTATGTATGTGTATTTGTTTGTATGCATGTGTATTTGTTTGCATGCATGTGTATTTGCTTGTATGTATGTGTATTTGTTTGTATATAAGTGTATATATTAATAAGTATTTATTTTGTTAGCATGTGTAAACATTTTATGGTATTTATTTTCACATTTATTGCATGAATGTATGTCAATATTTTTGTTTGAATTTTGATTTTTGAGAGACAGACAGACAAACAAACAGACAGACAATATAAATAGAAGATAAGTAAGTCGGTGGACAGATAGAACAATAGATTTATCACTCAGACAGACAGTAAGTCCACTAATTTAAACACAGTTAATTCTCATCTAAAAGAGAGTTCACTAATGTTGTATCAACTCGTTATGCAGGTGGTCCTAGAGGGGACAGATGACTCCTACCTAGAGTACGGACCCTACGGCCAGTCACTCAGCCACGGGCCTGTGATATATTCGGACCCCCACAATAACATTCACGTGAAGCGTTATTACAACGCCCCAAGCAGGCAGTATGTTTTTGAGGTATGTAGCATTATTTTTCAAGGTTGACCATTAGTGTACTACATGAGAATAGACCACGGGTCGGTAAACTTTTAGAACCGTGGGCCAAACTGGGTTCTTAAACTTGACAGGAGAGCCACACCAATAGCAGTATGTAATGTTTATACGAAATAATATAAATATAAACATATTGACGGGAATGAGAGCGCAGAATCAGAGCACAGCCATATAAAAGAGCGTGAACTTCCGAACTTGTCCCGCGGGCAGCAGCTTGTCCGTGTGTAATGTAAATTATATTTTTACTTGGTGCATGTATTAGAATATATGTTTACTTGACAAGGAATAACTATTTACCTGTTGAGTAAATGGTCCATTCTTCAAGGCGAGCAGGTAACTCTTGGACCTTTTTTCTCTTCTGTTCCTGCAGATTGACAGCTGTGGATTCCGATCAACTTTCGTGCCTTACGACATTGAACACGGCATTCACAGTCCTTTCATTCCGGGAATATCCGTAGCTGTCAACTGTGCATACCGTGAGTAGTTTCCTTCATTACGTTCAATGTAGCCACATGTAAAGAGCTCTGAAAGTCAATATTATTATTAACCATGCAGCCACACGTCAAGTGCTATGAAAGTCAATGTTATTATTAATCAGTTGTATTCAGATCCGGTCTAGAATCTTTGGGAGCCCTAGACAGAGTTTTTGAAATATTAGGCTAACATAATGTCGGGGCCCTGACAGTATAGGACTTAAAAAGGAATTAGTCCAGGAAAGAGGGCCCTTCCTAAGCAGTCGCCTAGTTTGTTTATCAATTAGTAAACGCCTTGTGTATTACGAAATAGAAAGATTTATGGAATGTGGATTATATTTTATTAAAAAAAGGTATGTATTATATTAATTAAACTAACAGCTTTCTCCCGAAACAAGCAATGCAGCATAACATGAACATACCTCGAGACATCAGCGGGAATTGAACCGGGGCCTTTAGCTTAAACAAAAACCATTTTAATAGACTTGACATTTAGATGTTTTAGTAAAAAATTCATAAACATGAACATGTATATAAATGTATGTGCACTACAGGGAATTTACATTGTATATTCTTTTTTGAAAAATATATCTCAAACCTGATTATCTTGGGTTTAATATTACAGATCCTGAATGGCTGAGGATTGACAAAGTTATGGCCCTTCCACCAGCAAAGAAAGGAGTACCATCGATTGCTTCCCTTGCACATGAACTTGGTCTGACCCCCGAGCAGGCAGTGGCGTACAGGGCCTTCACGTCACACATCGAGCAGTCACAGTTGAGTGAACACACAAGCACTGCAATGTTAAAATAACGTTTAGCAAACGTAACCTCTTCCACAGAAGTCGGTATAATTTCTTCGGGGCCGCCAAAGGAAGAGATTTTTAAAATATATTTTTACGGGGCTGGGCTAAAATACTTGGTGGGGCCCTGATAGCTTCAGATTTAACTGGATTCGAAAGGGGGGCTCTTTTGTCAGTCGGGGCCCTCGGCGCCCACCTAATTGGCTTATCCGCAGTGACGCCCCTGTTACCATCAAACAACTGAATGTGTTCCCCTGTTGTTGATTTTCGTTTCTCAACCCGGGGGGGGGGGAGATCTTAGAGCCACTATGCGACGGTTTTGCAGTGCCCTTCTTTCATAACCACCATAGCAGAAAGTGCAATGACCATGAAGGCACTACGGGAAGGAACGTTAATCATAACCTATAAAATTGTTTTGGTTCACACCGATTTAACCCGTAACGCATAGGTTGACAGTCGAGCGCATTACCGCACAACCACACGTGCCCTCGTATCAAAGTATAGTGCGCTACAACTGGAATGAGACACACGGCACTTCTAGTGTGGCTATCATAGAAATATCATATATGCTACGGATATTTTGCGTGTAACTATGACGGCAGTTAAAATATACAAATATTACATTGATATACATACATAAACAAATGCCCATTATTTATATAACACACATAATTTATAATTTAACATATAACATACATAAGGTCATACAAGATTTTAAAAAAAAACTTAAGTACATGCAAACATAATAAATACAAACATAATACATACAAACATAATAAATACAAAAATAATATATACAAACATAACATATACAAACATTTTATAAACAAACATAATATATGCAAACATAATATATACAAACATAATATATAAAAACATAATATATACAAAAATGATATATACAAACATAACATATACAAAAATAATATATACAAACATAATATATACAAATATAATATATACAAACATAATATATACAAACATAATATAGTCAAACATAATATTGTCAAACATTATAATACTAGCATTTTGTCAAATTAGAACTCATTCAAACATATTTTCAAACATTCAAATGTCTTTAAAAGTTTTTTTTACATTTATGTTCACGAACAGACCCAGTAAATGTAACAGATGTTCCTCAATCGCCCAAACCCTGGACAAGTGCGATTCAACGGAGCTGTCCAAAGCTTTTGACCAGTGCTACTGGATCTTGGACTCTCCTCAGTTCATCCGCTGTGTGTCTGACCAGTACCCTAACACATCATCTGAACAGCACCTGGAGTTCTTCGCTACGTAAGTACATGTCTGGTCTTGGTTTGAACATCATCTCGCGCATATTTCATGCGGATCTCGTGCATAGCTCGCGCAGATATCGTGCATAGCTCGCGCAGATCTCCTGCAAATAAAGCCAAGCGCCACAAGAACCTGAGTGGAGACTTTGAAACTTACATCATAACCTGAAAATATCCTGAGCCATCCTCGGGGATTGAACCCGGGACCTTCAGCCCTACCCATACCCGACCATCCATCCCATACTATTCACGTTCATTACTTACATTTATTTTCCTAATTATTAATCGCCATGTTAAATAGCTGTAGGTCTAAACCTGCGAGCAGTGGATACAGTAACTCACAGACTTTATTTATCACTTTAAAATACAACAGTAAATCACAGCTGTTTGTTGGTGTTGTGTTACAGTCAATCACAGCTGTTTGTTGGTGTTGTGTTACAGTAAATCACAGCTGTTTGTTGGTGTTGTGTTACAGTAAATCACAGCTGTTCGTTGGTGTTGTGTTATTGTAAATCACATCTGTTTGTTGATGTTGTGTTACAGTAAATCACAGCTGTTTGTTGGTGTTGTGTTATTGTAAATCACAGCTGTTCGTTGGTGTTGTGTTACAGTAAATCACAGCTGTTTGTTGGTGTTGTGTTACAGTAAATCACAGCTGTTTGTTGGTGTTGTGTTGAAATTTCTCTTGTCTGTGTTCAATCAGGTGTGTCGAACACTTTTGCGGCGGCTACAAACGATGCCATGACCTGAGGGAGACGTCATGCCATGACTCCAGGCTGACCCATATCGTATCCACCACTTGCTACTGATCTGACTACAACAACACTTTCTGTCAGAACAACGATTTGAACTACGGACTGACCAGGGGGAAATATTATGGAATGACCAGAGGGACCAGCTATTTTTTTTCTGTGTTACATCTCCTTAGTATTAATAACATAATGTTCACTGTAAAAAGCTGAGATGTTCACTGTATAAAGCTGAGATGTTCACATCGCGATGAATGAAATATAAAGACAAATAAATGAATAAAAATTCACCTCTGAGAAAAAAACAACACATGATTGTTGAGTTGATTTATTACCGGAAATACTTTGTGGGCGTTTTATCGTGCACTTACTACAGTTGCTCAATTATTACTAAAATAAAACTTTTACACCAATTAATATAAAAATATACCAACATGGAACACTGTACCCGATATACCAACATGGAACACTGTACCCGATATACCAACATGGAACACTGTACCCGATATACCAACATGGGACACTGTACCCGATACACAAACATGGAAAACTGTACCCGATATACAAACATGGAACACTGTACCCAATATACCAACATGGAACATTGTACCCGATATACAAACATGGAACACTGTACCCGATATACCAACATGGAACACTGTACCCGATATACAAACATGGAAAACTGTACCCGATATACTTACCTGGAATATTGTACCCGATATATCAACATGGAACACTGCACCCGATATACCAACATGGAACACTGTACCCGATATACCAACATGGAACACTGTACCCGATATACAAACATGGAACACTGTACCCGATATACCAACATGGAACACTGTACCCGATAAGCAGGGGTTCTTTCCACTTATTGGAGATGTCTTGGGTGGGTCAAAGAACTAAAACTTGTTTTGATCCCCACCTTAGTGTGAGAATCGCTGCAATAAACTTTCATCGTACGACAGGTCATTAATTTTTTACTGACCCACATTGAGTAATAAAAAACTATATGTATTATTATTATTTATTTATATTTGCTTTTTATTAATTTGGTTTATTGCTGTCATTGCACACGTTTTCTTGGCCATCACCATTGGTTTTTTATAACTTTATCTCAATGTTAAAAGGTGAACTTTTGATAGCTAGGGCATAGTTAATGATCTTATCATGTCTTTATGAATTTTTTGTTTTCAAATGTAGAGACAGGTTTACTTCCCTTTTTAAAAAAAATGCTTTACAGTCTATTGATTCATTATGAAACTATAATTTAGATCTACTGATCAATGTACTATCTATTGATTAATGTACTATCTATTGATCAATGCACTATCTACTGATCAATTCACTATCTATTGATTAATGTACTATCTATTGATCAATGCACTATCTACTGATCAATGTACTATCTATTGATCAATGTACTATCTATTGATCAATGTACTATCTATTGATCAATGTACTATCTATTGATCAATGTACTATCTATTGATCAATGTATTATCTATTGATCAATGTACTATCTATTGATCAATGTACTATCTATTGATCAATGTACTATCTATTGATCAATGTATTATCTATTGATCAATGCACTATCTATTGATCAATGTACTATCTATTGATCAATGACTATCTATTGATCAATGTACTGTCTATTGATCAATGTACTATCTATTGATCAATGTATTATCTATTGGTCCATTATGTACCAATAGCCTTC